>VWZG01004959.1:0-36784 GCA_013396735.1 Grallaria varia | reverse complement strand
ATCGGGGAAGCGCTGAGCCCATCCGGGTGCGCGGGTTGCGTCCGCCCGGCCGGCGCGGTGCGGCGCGGCGGGGCTCTGCGGGGCTCGGCTCTGCGCGGGCACACGGGCGCTGCCGCCGGCGCTACCTGCGCGCCGGGCGGGGGCCGCCCCGCCCGGTTACACAAGGCCGGGCATCCCGCCGCCGGTGCGGTGCGGTGCTGTGCTATGCGATGCGGGCCCCGAGCCCCGCCGCGCCCCGGCCCGGCCCGGCGGCGCAGAGCCGCACACGTGCCCCGGCGCTGCCCTCGGCCTCCATCCCTGCCCGTCCCTCCCGCTCCCCGCGCTGCATCCCCGCTCAAACAAGTTGTGCCTTTGCCCGCGTTCCCCGCGTAGCCCGTTCCTCTTCCCCTCCCCCAGCTCCTAATAAAACTTCATTTGCAGCCATGCGGCTATTAACTTTGCCGGCGTGTGAGCGCACCCGGGGAGCCGCGGCGGGACTGGGGCTGCGCAGGGACCTGTCGGGGCTGCCCGGGTGGCGGCGAGCCGGAGCCTGCTGGACCCGCAGAGGGACACCCGCAGGCTCGCAGCCCGGCCCGCCGGAGGGGAGTGGCTGTGCCTGGAACCTGCTGCTGCTCTCTGCCCAGCACTGCCGCGGCGGCGTCCCTGGGCCCTAGCCGGCAGCATGGAGATAGGGTTGGAGGGAGCGCCCCAGCTAGCCCTGCTCCCTCCGCGGGATCCACTGCCCTGTCCTCGGGGCCGGGATCCCCCGCTCCATCACACCTGCCCACGCCTTGCCCCAGTCCTCCCTGACTTTGCCCACCTGCACGGGCCTTGTGTTCACGGCTAGCCCGTGCTCACCTGTGCCTTGCTGCTGCACTGATCCTGTCTACCGTCGCCTGGTGCCCAGTCCTGCCCTCCCTGCTGCTCCTGTAGTGTGTCTCCCCAGCTAGCCCTCAACTTTCCCATTTCTAGCATTTCAGTGCTGCCTGCCCTTTTGGGCTCCCAAGTGAGGACCTTCCCTATTCTGCCTTCAAGGGCTAATGGTAGTATAGGACTGTCTCTGGGCTCAGGCTTTGGTGCCTACATTTGTAGGGCAGAATGGTCCAGGATCCTAGGTGGATATCAGGTAGGGATTTGCTAGAATCCTCTAGTGACTGGTCTGGCGACTTTTAAGGGCAGTATAATTAAAATGACCATTCACGTGCATGTGTGTCTCCCTCTGTTCTCTTCCAGGCAAGTTGATTAGCTCTTGAGGAGTGCCTAGTGTCACTCATATTTCAGGAGAAAGGAGGCAACATAGATGTTTGTGGGCTGGGAGTGTTGGATGCTTCCCATTCTGTCCATGTTCCAGAAGAAAATTGGCATCGGAATAGGACAAGCTGGTAAAAGTGAATGGAGGGGTGATACATGAGTGTATTCAATAGTCAAATAATTCAGGAGAGATGCAGTTTTGATTAAAGAACATGACTAGCAAACAACATTCAGTCTTCTTCTTGGCTGTCCTGTCCTTCATAATGTGACCTTGGAAACATTATATAACCTCTCCCAGGCCTCAGTTTCCCCAGCAGGGAAAGACCAGGGGAATGGGGGATAATAATGCTGAAATGTCCGTATGAGATGCTTTAATGACTTAGGTAATGTTTGCCTTGAAGGTGTCAGGTACTATATAAATGCTGAGCAGTGTTATTAAAATCTCCCTGGCATTTTCATGTGCTGCAGAAGTCGCCAGCTGGGGCTCTGTAATGCCAGGCTCCCAATTCTCAGGTTCAGAGAAGGAGACCATCAGTGTTACGCTGCTGCTGTATAGTTAAAGAGACATGATCATCTGTGTGCACACACTTTTAGATTTAATTTCGCCTTCTCTAAGGGAACTGAGGAATTAATGGCTTTGGTTCACATGAAAGTAAAGGAGAGGGATCTGCTTGTGGGCTGGGAGTGTTTCTGGAAATGAAATGGAGCTGTGCCCTCTGAGGTCTCTGTCGTGGCAGGCTTTTCCTGAAAATGCTGGTGAAGATTTCAGAGTTGCAGGTTAAACTGCATTTTTATCTTCAAGAAATGCACTTGCCTAATGAAACAGGTCCTGTTTGAGCACTTGAGTTTTGCAGGGAGCTTAACTGGTAAAATACAGCAGTTAAGGGCGATACAAGAAGGCTTTTTTCCTTCCTGTCAGGGTGACTCAATAGGTTTGCCTATGCAGACATCAGTGTCAGTACATGGCTTCTAGGTTTTGTAGGTGTAGCCTTAATGTACACATCATTAACGTAAGAGCATTCTGAGATGAAGTTGTTAAGTAATAGTTTGTAGGGATAAACAGGCTTTTTTGTTCTTTGGGCAGGAAGACAGACTAAGGGGACTTGCTTCAGGAAAGACTATGGCAGGATTTTACACTGTAATCACAATTTAAATTAGGATGCAATACTATTACAATGTCTAGCATAGAAGGAAATAAATTCTTTAGGTGTGGCATTTGTTACTTCATCTCAGAAGTATTTCTTGATACCTTATAACTCACACAAAAAGACTGTAGGGTGTTAGGGGGGATGAAGTAGCTCTAAGGAGTTGACCCTGCCTTTGGATTATGAGATGTGTCTTTGGACTCTGACTAGGTTGTATGTGAAGATGTAGCCTAGTTTGAGGATGGACATGAATCCTTTTACATACCTTCTGACTTCTGAGCTGGTTAAAGCACCAACAAGCCCTTTTAATTAAAACTGCGTAAGGCTAAAGCTGGAAAAGCTTGAACGCAAAGCCTAGGGGTAGTAGGATACGCCTAGGTACTGGTGTGGTTGGTCGGGGAGAGTCATGGTGCAAGGAATAAATGTCTGTTTCTGTTCTCCTTTGCCTTGGTCCTCCGAGCCTGCTCCGAGCTCCATCACCCCCTCGGAAAAGTGCATGTCCTCTGCCCTCACCACTTGGTAGCGTCCAGGCTTTTCTTCAGCACACCCCCATTCTGGGGCTTGTTTCTTCACTGCCATCTGCCCCTGGAAATCACGCCTCTGAGTCTGACATGAAAGGAGCCCATCTGACTGCATATTGGTCTAATGGCAGTGAATGAGGACCTCCTTGCTTCGTTCCAGATGTTCTTGTTTCTCTCTGTGGAAGAGAGAAACCCCATCCTGTAGCGTGCATTGTACTGAGACTTCTGTAAAGCATGGGCCTGGATTAGCAGTGCTGTAAAGAGGGTACTGTTTTGACACAGAGGAAAAATAAGTAGTCTGTGGTCTGATATTTATAGACTGATGGGTTTCTCACCTTCCTGAGTACTTGGCTTTGTTTATGCACCCCTTTATGGTACAGCCCCCAGACTGCCTGGTTCTGCACAGAGGCAGGAGCGGCTGACCAAGGTTGGAGACTGCAAAGATGGACCTGCANGCAGGAGAACTGGTGAGTGCCGCCCGCGGGCCCCGCCGCCTGGCCCGGATCGGGGAAGCGCTGAGCCCATCCGGGTGCGCGGGTTGCGTCCGCCCGGCCGGCGCGGTGCGGCGCGGCGGGGCTCTGCGGGGCTCGGCTCTGCGCGGGCACACGGGCGCNATTGTACTGAGACTTCTGTAAAGCATGGGCCTGGATTAGCAGTGCTGTAAAGAGGGTACTGTTTTGACACAGAGGAAAAATAAGTAGTCTGTGGTCTGATATTTATAGACTGATGGGTTTCTCACCTTCCTGAGTACTTGGCTTTGTTTATGCACCCGTTTATGGTACAGCCCCCAGACTGCCTGGTTCTGCACACAGGCAGGAGCGGCTGACCAAGGTTGGAGACTGCAAAGATGGACCTGCAGCCTTCTGGTCTCTTGATGGTGAGAGCGGCCAATTAGTTGTTCTCCCTAAAAATGCTATGGCAGGTTAAAGAACTAACAGGGGTCCCTTTACTATCATGAAATTCCTTACACTTTCTGTTGTGGTAAAGCTGTTGTTGAGAAGTTTAAGTATAGTGCTGTTGGGTAGCTTTGAATATAAAATACAGTATTGCTTTAAGATACACTATCATATTGTGCTGAAACCATGGGCAGTTTGTGATAAGCGTAACCAGGATTAAGTCAGATGTTTATTAAAATATTGCTTAAAATGATTTCTCAAATCAAACTCTCCCAGCACCTTCTCCCAAACTTCTTCAGTCAGGGAAGTAGTATGAAGTAAACTGCAGTGGATTTTTTTTCCCCTTAAACTGCTGTATGAGCATTAATGAAGCTCTAGTCCTTTATCTCTCACAGGTTAGAATATTACTATGTTTGCAGAAAATTCACAGTTCTGTCATAGGCGTGCAGCAAAGAGGGTTGTGCTGAGATCCTGACTCCCAGCTGCAGCCAGTGAGGCAGCAAAAACCGTCTGGTGCTTAGGAAAGCCAAAGCGACAGAAATGCCTGAATGGAGTGGTGACCGCTGGAGTCCTTCTCCATCGTGCTGCAGAGCACCAGGTTCGGGCATCAGCACGAAGTGACAGTCGTTCCTGTTATAATTGTCTGGCCAATAATAATTATCTTCAGATGTCTGCTGACGAGGGGCTCGCCAATGGGGAGCCAGGAGGCCTGTGCTGACTGCGCCGAGATTATCTGGGCGAGGTGACGTCACGCCGGGGCTTGCCTAAAATCACAGAAAGTTTTCCTCTGCTGCTCCATCGGCTGCTGCAGCACTCTGGCCATCCCTGCCCTGGCACCGATGTCCTCCCGTCAGCTGCTGCCCTGGGCTGGCTCTCCTCGATCCTCCCTCTTTTTTGCCTTTTCCTGTTTTTCTCCCTGAAAAGCCAAGGTTTAACCCTTGGCAGCCGGCAGTGTGCTTGCATGTAGTAGCAGGAGCTGAGTAGGAGTGCAGAAGGACCAGCAGGATGAAAGCGAAACTGGTTATTCCCTAAAGATGCTGTGGGGTTCTGCTGCAGAAACAGGCTGGTTTTGTTATCATTAACGAAAGTAATGATTCAGTAAGGAGAGAAGCACTGCATAAGGACTGTTGGGCATATTTTGTTTTTTAAAGGGCTCTGGCAACTCAAACTTGATTCTGAAATTGACTTTGTGAACCTTAAATGAGTATAAATGTTTGTGTATTTGGAAGAAAACATCCATGCAGAAAGTTATTTTTAACTTTTTGTTACCAAAACTTTTATGTGGCAGAGGCAGAAAGTGCAGCCAGTGCTGAGAGACATTTATCCTTTGGTGTGATTCTCTTTCAAGTCAAAACTGCAGATAGATGTGGAAGGGCAGATGGTCAGCTAATTTGGATTTGTAAATGCACTTGCTTCTTAATAATTCACACAAGCACCATTGTCCTAGACAGGTTTGTTTCCTAAATGCAGAACAAGCTCTCCTCATCCACTTAAGCCGCTCTTACTTCATGCAAAAATCAAGAGTCAAAGGCTGTGAGCATATCTCTCCAGGCGTATGTGCATAGCAGCCAAAAACTGATGTAGATTTTTTTTTTTTTTACCCTGAGCTCTTGCTAGATGCCAAGTGAAGGATGTGGAGAGGGACTCTGCAGTCACTCTGTCTTTTTCTCTTACGCTGCAGCAAAGACTCGAAGCAAAGATGTTGCTCTTTTCAACAGAGAGACTGTTTTATTTGAGATGTATTCAGTTGGCTCAAAAATTTAGACTATCTTCATGTTATTCTCCAGAGGGGATTTTTGCTGCTCTCTTCTGCAAACTGGCCATAAAGCTGACAAGGTCACCAGTGTATGGCAGCTTTGGTGCTGCAGGGGATACCCACCTCTTTGCCTTGCCTTCATTCCACGGGCCTTTCTGAGCAAAGGACTGATGGAGTATCACAGAGCTTTGGCTCCTTCAAAATACAAGGATGGAGTTTATGGGGAATAGCAGTAAGTGTCCTTTCAGAGTTCAGGTGTTTTCAGTCTGTGTGTGGGCTTGGGAAAAAAAAAATAAATATTGGTGGACATCAAAATGTCATCCTGAACATAAATACGTATTCAGGATTCAGCCTACTACTGAAACATAGGCCTTGGCCTTTTGTGTACTCTTTCCCTAGGGTATGAACACATATGTCATCATGTTTCAGTAATTGTAAGCCTCTGAGAGTGAAGACATCTCTTCTACTATGTGAAACACCATGTGCTTCTGGGAATAATAATCTTACAAGAATGGAGCAAGGAGTAATTTAGGAACTTGCCATCATTTTCAGAAGTAAATATGGGCATTCAGGAACATTTTGGTTTAGGATGAGATGTAGGATTCTGAGTTGTTTCAGCCCTTTAGAAAAAGTAGCTCATATCCTCAAGTAAGTACACACTGTGAAAGCAGAAGGGTGTTTATTCAAGCCCAGGTTAAGTAGCAAGTGGTGGTGTGGACCCTTGGAGGCAGTGTGCTTTTTCTGGGTGAGCAGAGGAGTGATTGGAAGAAACTGATTTCCCCCAGAGACTGGAGTGCAGAGTGTCCTGCTCTCTTCTTCCTCCTCTGAATGCCTTGGCCCTTTTGAATCTCACAGTGTTTTGCTTCACCTTGAGGAAACAGCAGTTTGTATGCCAGCGCTTGAATTGCTGTTGTTTTTCTGCTGATTGGGTTGCATGAGCTTCTACACCTTTTCTGAGCACCACAGCAGCATTCCTTTCCCAGTTGCTAAGTTTGAGTTCTACCTTGATGATGAGCTATTACTAAGGTTGGTGTGCTTTTTTTCCTCCTGCTAGTTACCTGTCTGTTGTCCCGTGCAATTTAGAAATGTTTAAAAAATGTCTTTCTTTAAAAGCAGTGATTAAAATTTACCTGGCAACAGGTTTCCTATTCTCTTCCTCCCCCAAAATGGGCACAGCCTGGTTGTCCGTAGTCTGGTACGAGAAGTGGTGTAGACAGGCTACAATAACTTGTTAGATCCTGTTCTTTTAATGAACGCCATGCTGGTAGTTGCTACCTTTAAATGGGCTCAGGGAAAGCGGGAGGGCGCTGCTTGTAACTCCTAGTGTGATCTGCAATGCCTTACATAGCTGACCTTTTCCCTGACCCCCCTGTGAAAATGCAGTGAGCATTCATGTCCAGTACATATACTGCTCCTTTAAAAAGTCAAATGTGGTCACATTCCTATTGGTCTCAGCAGAGAAAGGTCTATCAGACTATTTAGCTCTCAAGTTTATGCACTGTGTTCTGCTGCTGATCTCTTCTCCACAGCTGTCTGTAGCAGTGCTGTGAATAAAAGGACATTTTGTACTTCTTTCTTCCATCATATCATTACGCAGTCTCTGCCCCTAGCTGAAGAGTCTATCCCAAGCACTTTTCAGCTGACTTTAATGTCCTGGCTCTTAGAAATAAATAAAGAGATAAAAAGGGGGGAAAAAATTTAAGGGAAAGGCTTACAGAGCTGGAAATGTTGGAGGGTCTGGAGCTGGGACTTTTTTTTGCTTTGAGGGTAAACTTCTGTTGGTGTTCATGGTGCTTTTCACAGCTTTGAGAATGATTTTGTAGTGCAGGGTCCACTGGGACTGCACAAGGCAAGATGATGTAAAACACTTTTTAGAAAGCTTAATTAAGAGTTCAAATACTTTTTCTTTTCATGAAAATGGGCAGAGGTTAAAATATATTAATTATTTTTAAATGTAAAGTAGCATAATCTAAAATATAAAATAAACTTTTCACTGACTCAGGCTACGTCAACATGTGAGATGTTTGTGTAACCACATTACCCATGTACTGCTACCCAGTACCTGTTTTTCTTGCCAACCATTTTGTCAGGCTACTTGAGTCCCAGGTTGGAGTAGAAGGATTTTGCCTTCTACCGTGCTGCCTCATCCCTGACCAAAGCATTCCAGTCTGCTGATACTACAAGCCATGCTGTTCCTGTTCATGTCAGAGCCTCCCATTACCTGGGTTTGCTGGGGAAGGCTGGTGCAGCCTGGTAGGGAGCTCTGCAGGGACACCCAGGTTAGTGTTTTGCAAGCAGGCAACAGAACGGGAAACAGTAAGGCTATGGTTAGACCCAGGCTAATAAAAGGAAAAATTGTACCTGTTCATGTGCAGGGTTTGCAAATGTGATTATTGCTTTCAGATCCAAAGTAGCAATGGTACCTGATAGTGCCCTTCATGGCGTGCCTTGTACTATGTGCTTCATTGCAAACANGGTACCTGATAGTGCCCTTCATGGTGTGCTTCATTGCAAACGGTCAGTTGCAAGCCTTGTTGACTTTAGTGAGGCCGTCTTACCTTTTGATTGCTGCAAGTTCTAGTTACAGGAACTGGGGGCAAGGTGGAAGGACTCCAAAAGCAACATGACCTCAGTTTGGCTAGAAAAGGGATCCAGGACTTAGAGAAGTGGACATGGCATGAAATGATGGGCAGCTCTTACATCGGCTGAGCAGCCCTTGATGTCTTGTGGGAGGAGCGGGTATTTGGAATGGGGAAGAAAAGGGGGAGATGCAAGTCAATGGTACCTCATGCCAGTGGACTTGGGATTTTGCAGAACACATGTAGTAGTTTATGCAGTGCATGACATGCAGGGGACGGATACCCTTCTGAGAATATGGAGAGTCTGACTTCAAACTGAATGCAGCCGTAGCCACCTTATAGGAGTCAGGCATCAGTCAGCTGCCTGAGTCCCATGATTTCAATGGAAATCAAGGACCTGTGTTATCTCTGAAAATGTCTCTTTCTGCCTCAGTTCCTCAGCTGTAAAATAGGAAAAAATCCTTTCTGGGATATTCAAAGTTGTTTTTCTGCTGTGTCAAAAGGGTGATCCTGAAGAGATGAGATCCATATGAATAGTTACATTAAAACACTACAGGAAACATTGGTCTTATGCTATTACTGCACAGCTTTATACTTGTAGGAGCTCTGAAGAATACTTTACTTTTGCCAAGGATGTGGGGCAAAGTTTGTCTCCTTGATTGTGGTAACTGAGGTCTGAGAAGAGCTGCTGTAGTATTAGAGGCAAGGCAGTTTAGTGTTGGTATCATGGGATTAAACTGCTAAAGTCCAGACCATTTTTTAATTGCAAATTTATGAAAGGAATTGTCCTTCAAATAGTCCAAGAAAACTTGACTATTCAACATCTAATGATAACTTTAAAATAGAATTTTTAAATTTTGCTGGTACGTAGTTTCAGTATATGAAGTCTGCAAAATGAGTGAAAAATGAATTGGACATCATCCAGGTTGTGAGCTCCTTGAATTGAATATGTTGATTTTGGGTATCTGATGGCCTCAGTTACCCCGGACATAAAAGTTAAGATCAGTCATGAGCATTATTAAGGACAAATGCCCTGTATGTCTTGAGCCATCAGTAGTATAAATACACCCAGAAAGAGCAATCCCAGGGAGTGCCAATTAATGTTTTAAGAGGAAGCAACAATGAGCCAAGTTAATTTCAGAAAAAATACCAGAATGCTATTGAGGAATCTGATCTTCTCATAAAATTGCCTGGATTTCAGTTTCCTTTTTTTTATTGTTTTTTTTTTTTTTTTTTACTTTTTAAAATTTATTTAGAGCCATGAAGAGCTACTTAACATGAGAGTAAAATCCCTTAGGTATAAACAAAAGCAGGATGCCAAAGTTGTTGCACTGTGCCGTTCAAATAGTGGGGTTATTAACAGATGTTTACAAAGTCCGGCTTTTTCCTTATGTAATTTTCCTTTTAACTTTAATTGGGAATTTTCTCCCTAGGTCTCTTGATGTACATCTTCTGAATGTCCTCTGTAAATATTAATGGGAATTCTGTTGTTTCCAACATATGAGATCTCCAGGCAGCAGAAAGCCCTGGCTTTTCTTCCTTTTGTTCTCCCTGGAGGAGCTGGCTGCCCAGCTCCTTTTCCGTGTCTTTGCAGGGCACAACCAAGAGAAACATTGGTTATTAAGAGGAAATTGTATAGACATCTTACATTTCAATTCCTTACTTGTTTCTTCATCCTCCTTGTCTTGGCATCCAAGCAGAAAACTCAAAGCTATTTTGTACACTGTGTTGGCGTCCAGATCCTCTTGTCTACTGTCACTTTCACAAAGCCTTTTCTCTGTTGACACAGTAGCTCTGGGACTGCCATCTACCCTGGCCCCAGGTTACACCTCACCCCTTCTCCCAGGTGTGGACAGGTTTCTGGCCTGTGTGCTCAGGTATCTTCCATACTTGGACAAAACCCAATGGTGATTTCACTGCCTTTCCTAAGCAAAAGCAGAAGGTGTGAGGACATGCTAAGTGGAACTGCTGATGAGAGAGAGTGTGCAGCATTGATTGCAGACTCATGATGAAACATGTTGTTTAACAGGTAAAAGTATTTCAAGATGCGTAATGTTGTCTTTATATTTACCTGTTAGAGATTTTTGTAAGATACTACTGTTGGCCACTGTCTGAAACAAGATACTGGCCCAATTCGACCTTTGATCTGATATGATTTCTCCTGTGTGCTTAAATGTCCTTTTCTGATCACATGCCTGATAAAGAAAACACTGTCTGGAAGTGACATTCCCTCTTGCAATGACAGTGTACACAGACAATCTGTTTATTTTGTTATATCATTGTTTGTTATTTTAGAACTCTGTAAATACAACATAGTTAGATACATTATTTTTAAATCTTGGTTGGGAGTCTGATGCTTGGCAAGATTCCTTCTGGGCAAGGCACTGTCCATGGATGCACTGAAAAACACTTATCTTGCCCTTAACAACTTGTGGGTTTAGTTTAAGACAAGTATCCCAGGCAGACAAAACTTAACATTTTTTAAAAGATTTAGATAAAGTACTGCATGGACTATGAGAGCCAGGTCTGTGTAGCTACGTTGCCACCATCTCTGTGACCCAGTGGGGAGTCTTGCTTCTGTCCCAGCAGAGAGAGGATGGCTCCAGACAGCCAAACACCATGAAGAAAAGTAATGTTACAGCACTGAAAGGAATCCTCAGCTAATGTGTCCTGGTTCACTGACTTCTAGTATCATGTCTGAAATATATACTTTTCATTTTTAACAAGTTCACATGAGCTTTCCAGCATTTTCCAGGAGCTTCCCTCCTATATCCGTGCTTAGATCATGGACAGAATCTTTCAAAATACAGTTTGAAAGATAGGATTAATGCCAGGTATTCCTATTGCAACACTTGGAGCCAGACTGTCACAAGGCTGTTGTACCCAGGATGCTTACGCTTGTTAGGAAATGAAAGAAAATGTTTTGCTGAAAGAAATGTTTTGAAAATCTGTCCCTCGGTGTTCATGAGAGGTGGTCCTTGTGTAATGGTTCCCCTGCATGAAGATGGTAGTTACAGTGGATGCCCTTCCCAGATTCTTTCATCTATGTCTTTTGATCCTGTTTGGGATGCTTGCATATCCAAGATCCTGGTACTTGCTGATTATGGACAGTTTATGGTAATGTTCACTCATTCAGTCCTTGGAGCACCTTGCAGGCACTGGTGATGGGATTTGTCTGACCACGGATGCCTGCTATGTAAGGTGTCTGAGTCATCTCATGGAAATAGGGAGCAGAGAGAAATAAATTGTATTCTAAAACCACTCCCTTCTCTTAACAAATGTAGAGAGACTCTGGGGAACTAACTGGACCATAGCTATTTCTCAAAATCCTTTTTCCTTCCTCCCCCACCATGCATTTTCTTCTTTTTTCAGCTATCTATTTGACTTTTACTTTTTATCATCCTTTCCCCCTCCCTCTTTCATTTTTTGTATATCTTTTTCCCGTTTAAGAACAGTCAAGTTGGTAGCATGGGCGGCTTCAATACTTCTCCAAAATAACCTGCAGGGTGGGAAACAGCTGGCACATGTTTTGGTGTTGTGCTGGTGGAGCTGGGCAGCACAGGTCTGGCCCTGAGCTGTCTCTGGGTGAACAGAAAAAGCACTGCATCATGGTACGACCATGGCCACGTTTTCATGAAGTTACTTGGCCCTTGATTTCTGGAATAGAGCAGTAAAAACCATAAAAGGGTTCTTGCCTGTAGCTTTCTGCAGCTCCCATAGTATCCTGGTATAAAAGGGCCCTCTAGCAAAAAAGCCACTCTCTAGTCACTAAATGGAAAAATCCTAAATAAAGTCTGCAGTAAAACTTCTGTTGTCTTCAATGTAAGTGATTTAGTTCCTAAACTTGTATGTGTTGGCTAAATGTAATGTAGCATTTGGTATGTAAAGTGATTATGACAATTCAAATGTTTTGAAATGGTCATTACTGTAAATGGAATAATTGGGAAAGATGCTAGAAGAAAATAGAAAAGAAATTGTGTCTACATTTAGGAAAAAATACACACCAGGATGATGATATGGGCAGTCCAGAGATTAAAAAGAAATGGTGATTATAAAAGCTACTACAGGTTTTTAGAATGGGGTGAACAAGCAAGCTCCTCTCTGCTTTCTGTAGTAGCATGCCCTTGACAGAGAAGAAAAATGGGCTAGGGTAACAAAAAAGGATCTGCTAGCACCATGTGCCAGTATTAAAGCAGGGAAGGCAGATTCTGACCTCTGGCTTTCCAAGTGCACTTCTTGCCTTAGCAGTCCCTGTGACTCCAGCTGTTGTGATGTCATGGAGGATCTTCTCTGATGAAGTGCTCATGGATTCAGGGTAGGGGTGCTAAGTGTGTAAAAGTACTGAGGGTGGTACTTTGGTGTATCTCAATGGACTGTTGCAAGTACTGTGAGCAGTTTTCAATAGCTTCCCTTAAAATGGCATGTGGGATTGGGGGAGGCTTTTGACAGACCACAGGTATCTTGCCTACACTTTTCTTTTACAATTATGATCCAGCATTTTATCTTCATAGGCTGCGTCCTGATGACCTTAGTTACGATCCATGTTTATTGCTGGCAGAGAGTTAGGCCCCTTTCCATTAAATTAGATAGTGTATCTGTTTACAGGGGACATGAATTTGACTTCAGACATCTTTAACACATTTATCTTGTTTAAATTTTCAAGAATGAGGCTTGACTCGATGGAGTTTCAAGTAGCTCTTGTGTTGTTAAAATTGCTGTACATCTTGAAAGAGGGACACTTGTGTTTGCTGTATTACCATGGAGAGTTACAGTATTTTAGTATCTTTTTCCCTTTGCTAAGGTCTAGACAGAATCTCACAGTCACATTCTTGGTGAGTTAGATGCTTTAATGACAGAAAGCTCTATAATGTTTCTAAGAACAGGAGGGATGCCTTGAAAGTGGTGGATCTGCACAGCCACCAGGGCTGCTCTGAGAGCTGTCTGAAGTCAATGCAAACGGAAGTCTTGCCAAATGAAAATTACCAATTTCTCTGACTTTCAGCTGAGGTCTCTCTTCTTAGCTCTCAAGTCCTGTATGACATTTAAAGAAAGCAAGATGTTGGTTCCCAACCCTTTTGAGAGGCTCTCACTGCACTTGATACCATTGTGCATTTTTCCTGTCCTCTGAATCAAATGCTGCCTCTTGAACGTCAGCTACCCTGTGAGGTAAGGGGGGCAGCCTCCTCTCACCCAGATTGCACAAGGGGGTGATGTCAGGACGGGTTGCCTTGTGTTTACCGGCACTGGAGTAGCTTCTCAGGGCAGAACCTTTGCTCCGTGCCATGCAGATGCAGCCACAGCTACAGCTGGGTGAACTGAGCTGCTTGTCATGGCTTCTCCTGGGACCATGATCTCCTGTGGTAGAGAGGAAGGGACCAGTAGAGGCAGAAAATTGTCACACTGCTCCAGTTGCCTTGCCCGGAGGTTGCTTGCAGAGCCTTTCTGAGAGCAGTCCTGGAGACAGCATGGCATGGAGGTGGTGTGGCCTAAATAGTACCCATGTTGGCATATATACAGAGGTGCTCATGGCTTGTGTGCCCAAAATACTGCACCCATGCAGTTAGAACTCTTTCCTTCTAGCTGCATGAGTAAGTAAAGTTGTGAATTAGACAAACATCCTTCTCTAACTGGATCTTAAAATCTGCTATGATAATGCCCTGTGGTGTGGTCCTTAGACCTCCTTCATTCAGAGAGTGGGTAAGGCACCCATCTGGAGAAGTATAGACTTTCAAGAACCTTCATTATTAAAATCAGGGTCTGGGATTCATCCAACTCAGTGGGAGACATCTGTGATGTGAATGGAAAGAGGATGTAAGTTTTTGTTCATGAGTACATGACATGGCTCTACCATTACCTGTAACTTTGATGCAGAGATATGAGTTTTGCTGAAATTGGAATAAGCCACCATCCCACAGGGTTTCCACAGAAATACTGGTGAAGGGGATGTAAATGCAGGATCTGGCTATGGAGTAAATGGGTTTGTTTCCCAGAGACTGGTTTGCATGCAATCCTTTCTGTGCAAGTGCTCCTCTTCCAGAGTAAAATTACCCATATCCAGTGTTGAACCAGTTAATGTTAGCAGTGGGTAAGGGTGCCTTCTGTGCTCTGAGGTAGTGGCTGTACATTGCAGAAATCCTTACAGAACAGGAGGGAGAAAGATGTCATTTTAAGTCAGGCTGTGTTGACTCATAAAAGACATTCTGAAGGTTATGGATATATGTTAAGCAGGTATTAAATAGCTCTTGCTTTATAAATATCATTTACAAAAGCAAGTATCCTTCAGGGTGCTGGAGTATATAAGAATATGAGCTAATTAGAGTCTGCATTTTCAAAGCAGTGGAACAACAGGATTTAGATCAGAAGAACTGCAAATAAGTTTGCTGGTGACTTGAAATCTGGTGACTTTGTAGAACTTCCTGGCTTCGTGCCTTGGTTTTTCTTCCCCCTCACTGCTTTCTGCAGCAGTGTCCACTGGACTTGGTGCAGAGGTTTGTGATGTGTGTGCCTGCGTACAGCAGCCGTGCAGCCCTGCTGTCCTGAGGCTTTCTGCAGGGGGGGCAGGTTCACCCACTGGTGGGGACACGTCACGCATGTCACAGCAGACCCAGAGGCACTCTGTCACTTGTTTTGCAGAGAAATGCGGGTTGGCAGGAGGAAGAGCCAGACCACAGGCTAATTTGTAAACAGGCTCGCTGGAGCATTTCATGGCCTGCAAAGTGACCAGGCTGATCCTGGAAATGTGTGGCCTTTGTCATGACACCTGACACAGCAGCACCGCCGACCTCCTCTGGTTTAACAGGTCTCCATGCTCGCGTCTCCGTCTTTCTACACCTGGAACAGATTTTTTCCTTTCTCACGCTTCAGGTGGGGAGCTGGGCAGCAGTGAAAGAAATCCCCATTAAACCTTCCCCAAAGCAGTGTGGAAGCGCAGAGGTCCCTCACATGGGGCGTGTCGCTCGGGTCACTGAGGCAGTGACTTTGTCCGCGGCGGAGCAGCCTCGTGGTGCGCCCTGAAATGCTCGCCTGACGAACAGATTGCTTGCACTTGCTGACTCACTCTTGCACTGCCGTTTTCTTTCTTGTTCCCTGGGTGTGTTGATTTTTATCTCTGTTACTAGGGCCGTGCCCCAGACACTGTATAATCTGCCTGTTTGTGTTTGGCTCCCGTGTGGGTTGGAGGTATCTACGTTTGGATGCAAATGTCAATCTAATTCACCCGCAAGTGAATAACAGGAACAAAATACTGGGGTCTGAACCCCCCTGGCGTGGGAGGGAGGGCTGTGACACACTGCTCTTGGGTCGGGTCATCCCCGCAATCCTGGCCTGGCATTTGGCACCACCGCCTGCGTTCCGTCCTGCTCTCTGCTCAGGTCCTGCTCCCCGAAACTGTTTCGACTGTTTAATTTAAACTCAGAATCATGGAATATTCTGAGATGGAAGGGACACGACTCTTGAGTGAATGGCCTGTAGGCAGCTTTGTGCTTTCACCTGTAGAAGTTGCTAACACGGGCAGCCCACGTCTGGATGCACTCCCAAAGCGGGAGCCATACACGGGCATGGCTGAGAACCACGGCAGAGTTGCTGAGTCCCCGCTGTGCTGCCTTCCTAGGCGAAGTGCTGGTGATCAAAGGCCCTGCTTACCACCTGCCCTGGTTGCAGGGTGCTCTTGGAAGGGCTTCATCTGGCTGCTCCTCTCCAGCTGCGCTGCAGCAGCCCTGCATCCTCGCAGCCTGGCTTGTTTTCCCACTTTGATCTTTCACCCGGAGCCATTAAGTATCTGTGTCTCTTGCCACTTCAAAGGATGCCTGTCCTTGCTATGCAGGGCTCCTGTACTTCTGGAGGTACAGCTCATTTCAGACATGTCTTCTCAAATACCAGTGATCCTAAGCGATGGTCCTAAAATGTTTGAGGATTCGGGTTAGTATGCAAGGACAATTATGTCTTCAGTTTTTCCCCCTTTGCAGCCCAGGTTTGTAAACTTTGTACATGAATATACAGGTGGTTACAACTATCTTGTTTCCTCAGTGACTTCTGAACAGGCCACCATTTATTTTTCTTGTCCAGCTTGTTTAGGTCTAGTTTGAAGTCCATCTCATTAAGTTGCCATCACATAACACTCCTGTCTCCTGTTTTAATCAGATGATGTCCAATATTTTCTCAGTAGTCTTCATGCAAGGAATGACACTGCATGGCCAGTTGCCAGAAAACTAATTAGCAGACAGCTTCTTCCCTTATGGTTCAAAGAGTGTTGCGTATGCATTCCCATGAGATCATACCACACAGAATCACCTTGTAGCAGCATTGCTGTAAACGAAACATGCTTTTTCCCTCTGTGCCTCTTCTTGCTTATCACTTTTGTTTCAGAGTGGGAGCAGATAGGCAGCGCTCCCCAATGCCACCAAGCAGAATCCAGCTTTGATGGTGCGTCTGCAAAACCCTCCCCTTGTTGAAACTGTGGCCTCCATATGCCAGCTCTGCACAGCAGCAGCTGAACAGAGGCAGTATTCTGAGTGTCTGGACACTTCAAGGAACTTCATCCTGGAAGGGGTGCCTTTTTGGTTCTTTCTAGACATGATTGCTTTTCTCAAGTTAAACAGTATTTACAGGATTTCTTGTTGTGGGTTTCAGTATTCCACATTCACTGAGATCAGTGATATTTAGCATTGGCAAACAGAAATTTCAGAAACAACTTGGCATTTTTGACTATGACTTTTGTAAGTGTTGGAGGGCATTAAACATGCAGCTTCTCCGGTGTTTTCTGTTAGCTGTTTCTTCATAGTGGAAATGACTGTCAGCTTCTTGAATCAAGCTCAGAAAGCCCTCCAGGCATTTCAGTGGCAACGCTAAGGACCTGTGACCGGCTTTACTCACTTTAGGAATTAGATTTTTGTTATTGATTCTGAATACATAATGCATCAAATATATATTCAAACAATATCAGGACAATGCGTGCTCGTACCCACACTGTTGTACTTTTATTAATGCATTTTTCTTAATCCCTTTGGCAGCAGAGTGCAGGCTACAGTTTGCTTTCACTTGGAGGGGCATGCAGTGCACCTGAAATTGACTGCCCCAGTGGTAGAAACACAGCCCTACCGTCTACTATGGACTTATCTAGGCTGCGCTGGAGCAGGATGAAGCTCTGGAACACCGGCAGTACATTGGTGATATCACTGTGCATGGGCAATACAGCTGAAGAAGTTTTTGAGAAAGGGAGGGAAATTGTCCAAATCCTTCTGAAAGCCACGTTTTTTTACTGGCTCTCAGAAACAGTGCTTGGCACCTTGAACCCATGCAGTGAGAACTAAGTGATGAGCAGTGCCTTTGTTTTACATTAAATTAGTCCATCTTCTCTATTCCAACTTCCTCTGAATTTGTGTTATATTTACTGGCATAGAGCATCTGGCATGGCCTATTTGTAAGTCATACATTTAGATTTATTTTACCCAAGTGAATGGAAACCAGTCTCAGAACAGACAACAATAAGAGAGCTTTTATAAAGATGCCTTATCTTTCTCAGTGGTAGTGCATATTCTTTTGGGATCTGCTCTGCCAACATATTTCTTCATTTCTGTTGCCTAAGGTGAACAGTAACCTTTTTCTTCAGCCTGACACACTGGGTGAGCAGTGGTACTGGAACAGATGAACTCTTCTCTGCCTCCAGACTGCAGCACCTGCTCCCAGTTACATTTTTATGTTCCCTTGTGCAGCTGGATGATGAATTTCTGGGATGAAAAGCTGCTTTAGTGCAGAGTTTAAAATGGAAACCAGGACTTTGCTACCCAGCTTTCAAATGCTGTCTTTCAGAGTGTTGAGTAGAAGGCCTTGTTGCCTTACCAGAGTACCCTGTAGGCTGGAAACCTAAGCCTGCTCCCACCTTGACTGGCCCACAAACTTATTGAGCCTTCAGTTTTGTGCTGTATACTCTCCTCAGCCCAAAGCTGGCCACTTGACTTTTTCTGTAAGATAAAGGAAGAGGTTTATGCTGTGGGGAGAGTCAAGGAAATATCCATACGTTAGTTATATGGATAGTTAGTTCAGATTTTCCAGCTGTTTATTTTACAAGCATGTTGAGACATCTTAATGCAGTTAGAGGTTATTAAGTCCAAGTTGTTAATTTTCATTACTTTAATAGACCTTTAACATTCATGTTTAATCCAATACTACTTATTGGCCTACATGGTATGTTGATACTTTTAAAAGCTTCAGATTTGGCAGCTCTCTGAAAGAGTACTTTTACTTCCCAGATACTTGGATGAATTTCTTTCTTCTGCTGTTAACCAACATATAATTCATTTCTGTGTTTGGACTAAAATTTAAAGCCATCTGCAGAGAGGAGCCTGATGCTGTCATTGTAAACAGCACTACTGGCTGATTTTGGAAATGGTGCTGATACATGCCTGCCAGGTGGAGGCATTGGGTGGAAGGCTGATGGAGAGAGAAAGAAACAGATTTGGTTTGGTTCAAATGAGGCATAAAACATTGTACCAGCCAAGGAGCTTTGAGAAGCTGCCCAACAGACCATGCAGCCTTGTTCAGTGAAGTGAAGCCTAGCACAGGATGCTTCCAGCTCTCCTCAGATTCCCTGGGAAAAACATCCTGCTGGCCACAGCACAATAGAATAAGTATCAGCCACAACTTTTTTCTGTGTTGTTTCAACATCTTTTCTTTTGGCATAAAAGTGCTTCTCCAGCAATTCAGTTTTAAGTTTGAGTTTCTGGATTACATTAGTGTTTAATCTGCTTTCTACTAGCTGGCACTTTCTATCCTGATTTGCAGTGATTAAAAAGCAATCTAGCTAGGATTTGGTGGTACTCCAGGATTCAGGCATTTTTTATCTTGCAAGTCAGGTTTTAAACTAAACCCACATTACATGTGAACCTGCTTTATTTAAAAAAATAGAATCGGGGTTTCATTCTTAATGAATTGATGATTTCCTGGTTTAATCAGAATTGCAGATGTATAACTAGCTACACAGTGAAAGAGCATCTTCCAATTGACTGTTCATCTCTTTGAAGGGGTACCTTTTGTGGCCAGAGTTGGGGCTGTTCAGCCTGGAGAAGAGAAGGCTCTGGTGGGACTTTATAGCACCTTCCAGTACCTAAAAGGGGCCTATAAGAAAGCTGGAGAGAGACTTTTTGCAAAGGGGTGTTGTGATAGGACAAGAGGTAACGACTTTAAGCTGAGTGTAGATGTAGATTGGATATAAGGGAGAAATTCTTCACTGTGAGGGGCATGAGGCACTGGAACAGGTTTCCCAAAGAAGTTGTGGATGTCCAATCACTGGAACTGTTCAAGGCCAGGTTGGATGGGACTCTAAGCAACATAGTCTAGAAGAATGTGCCCCTGCCCATGGCAAGGGAATTGGTAATAGTTGGTCTTTAAGGTTCCTCCCCATCCAAACCGTTCTGTTATTCTATGATTTTTCCATCAGAACTGTGCAGTTTTTACAGAAGTTGTACTTAACCTGTTCACCTGCAAATACTCACTCAATTTTGTTGTGGGTTTTTTTGAGGTTTTTTTTACAAGTGCACTTTAATTAATATTCCTCTAAATTCTTCCTGGCTGTTTATTGGTTCATGAAGGGCTGCACAGCACTTTGGTTAAATTCAGTGCCTAAGCATGTATGATGAAACCCATCTTTCCAAAGCTGTAGCCTTTGGTTCCTGGTGGCAGTGCTCTGTCCATAGGACTTTCATGGCTTGTCTGTTGCTTTTTCATGTTGTGATCTGTTTAGCTTAAGACATCTTTTGATCTTTGTCTTGTAAGTAAAAGCAATAAATGCTTCTTAAAGGGCTCAGGGCTTTGTAGAGAGAGTTCTCCTGTTTTGCTATTAGGCACTGTTTTTAATGAAATACCTTATCCCAGTACACACACTGAAATGTGTTTAAATGGCAATCCTATTTCTAACCCAGGTTACACAAATAACTATATTTGGACTCCACTGAAGGTTAGTACATTATCCAGTAGGCTGCAGTCACACTAATGTCAAGCATTGTTTTATCACCCTCAAGTAGAAAATAGTAGCATCCTTGAGTAGCATCATGCAGTGTCTTAATTTTGTGGCGCTGCTCAAAAGCAAATGTCATGAGTGTTGCTTTGTAAAGAATTACTGCACCCTCAGTCACTGACACATGGGGATAAACCTCTGTTTCCATTTCATTATGCATTGTGTGTACTCTTGTGTTTTACAGCATCACATTTTATTTGGTACCAGCCTGGACTGTGATCCTGTATAAGGTAGTATCCTGTCTCTCACTCTGGGAGCTGCTTCCAGTTCACCTCAGGATGAAGATCCAGCATACCTGCATGCACAAAGTAAAAGATTCAGGCCCAGGTTTCAACTATATTAGAGTTTTCGAATATTGAAAATCTTTGATTTTGGTTCTTGTTCATTCCCTACAGTGAATATGAACTAGGTCTAAAATCCCAACATGCTGTACATTTTAAAGTTCAGATGAGTTCATTTCACTGAGTTCAGAGAAGGTTTCAGACCTTCCAGGGTTACTTTTTCCAAGTGAAATATAGAACAACCTCTGTTACTGTTCTTTTGTGTATAATTCTGTTCTGTAACTTCCCCTGTTACGTACAGTACAGTTTTGGTGTTGCTTGGGTGGCCATCCTAAGTCTGACAAGAGGTTAATTTGGGAGCCCTAATTCTTAAACAATGTGGTCTGAACTATAGTAGCAGAGTTTTCGGCATTATACTTTAGTCCTTTTCTGCAAGTAGATTCATAAAGTCAGGACCAAATTTTAAGGCAAGTAACTGGAAAATAAAGTATAAAGTACAGAATCTTACAGAATCAATAAGTACAAGGCCATTTCAGGTTTTAATGAGGTTGTGAAATGTGCTCAGCTTACAGAAAAAGTTCTTCAAAGAAAGATCACTTCTCTTTACGTTATTCTGTGGGTAGTTGTGTATCTTTTTCTATTAACAGCTAATGTCTAATACAATTACTGCTCAATTATAAAATAGTTTTGCTGTATACTCCAAGGCATTCTTCTCTTGTTTAGTATATCTTCTTTTTACTCTCCATAGATGACACCATAACAGCTGTCCTACTATACAATGTATAGATGTAGCAGACCAAATACAGGCAAAGTAGTCTTTTTCCCAAAGCAAAGATTTTCCTACAGATCGAATAAGGCAAAATCAGTTAGTCAAGTTTCTATGATCACTGAAACTTCAGCATGTGATGTGTGTGTGAATCTGGGTGCTCAGCATGGGTCTTCACATCAGAGTTAACTGTGTAGACAAATTGTGTATTTCAATGGTAACCTTTTAGAAGGTGATAAACTAATATCTGAAGTTTAACAAAAGCTATTCCTCGGTAACAAAAGGTGATGCAGCAACCTGCACAGGTTAGTGTGACTGCACTAGTGTCCAATACAGCATTACAATAATGCAGTTTCTTACTACCTATTATCAGTAGAAGAATGGTGGGCAGCCTCAACTACAAACTCAGTAGACACTGCATGCTCTGTCCCCAGTCCTGTACTTGCAGAACTGTGCAGAGATTTGCCTGTTCTTCTCTGCACTTCAGTGTCTGTGGAGGGAGAGAAAAATCATGGATTTGCAATGTTTTTACGCTCAGTTATGGTGTTCACAGAAGGCAAATTCTAAAGTAATTTTAGAAAATCATAATGAATGAATCAGCCTACCCTGTACTTTTTAGTTATTGTTAGGATGATCACATAGTTCTGTATTAGTTTTTGTTCAATTCAGTATGGTTGAGGCAGTTAAAATAGCTGGGAAATAAGCAGGAATATTGGAGAATGAGTCCGGGAGAAAAAAATCATTAAAACCTCCTGGTCAACATCCCAAAGGCTTAGAAAATTAGCTTTTTTGCAAGGAACTTCAAGCTGCCATTTCCTGTATGGCCTAAAGGAGTTTGCTGTGGTCTGGCTAATCTTTCTGGATCACTCCTCATGGCTCCCAGGTGTAAAGATGGCTAAACCTGTTTGCTTAATGATCAGTAGAAAAGAGTCTTGTGTTTTTAGACCTCGTCCGTGGAGTACAGGACAGCGAGAATTTGGAAGAGAGGAAGAGAACAGCCTATGAAGCATGGTCTGGGCCTTTCTTTGCAGACCTGATTGACATGGAGAGTTCTTGGCAATTGTAGGGTTTGCCTCTGTAGGGTTCCTTCCATGCTGGGTTTCATGTAAACAGGAAACAATTGGAGAAGATATATGATGCTCTATTTCCATTGCATTTCCTGTGCAAAATTGTGGGCTGAGCCATTTTGGAATTTCCCTCTTAATTATACCCTTGGTTGTGAGAGGTGTGTTGATTGAGGTTCAACAAGACCAAGTGCCAGATCCTACAATTTGGCCACAACAACCCCATGCAGCACTACAGGCTGGAGGGCAGAGTGGTTGGAAAGTGGCCCACTGGAAAAGGACCTGGAGGTGCTGGTTGACAGCAGCTGAACATGAGCCAGCAGTGTGACCAGGTGGCCAAGAAGGCCAATGGCATCCTGGCCTGTATCAGCAACAGTGTGGTCAGCAGGACCAAGGCAGTGATTGCCCCACTGTACTCGAAGCTGGTGAGGCTCCACCTCAAGTACTTTGTTCAGTTTTGGGATCCTCACTTCAAGAAAGACATTGAGGTGCTGGAGTGTGTCCAGAGAAAGGCAATGGAGCTCGTGATGGGTCTAGAGAGTAAATCCCATGAAGAGCGGCTGAGAGAGCTGAGGTTGTTTAGCCTCAAGAAAAGGAGGCTCAGAAGAGACCTTTACAATCTTGACAACTCCTTGAAAAGGGTTTTTAGCCAGTTGGGGATCAACCTCTTCTCCCAGGCAGCTAGTGACAGGACAAGAGGTGAGGGCCTCAAGCTGTGCCAGGGGAGGTTCAGGTTGGACATCAGGAGGAATTTCTTCACAGAAAGGGTTGTCAAGCATTGAATAGGCTGTGCAGAGAGGTGGTGGAGTCACCATTCCTGGAAGTGTCTAAGCAAAGACTGAATGTGGCACTTCATTCCATGGTCTAGTTGACATGGTGGTGTTTGGTCAAAGCTTGGACTTGATGATCTCAGAGGTCTTTTCCAACCTTATTCATTCTGTGGTTGGCTTTACCTAATGCCTCTACACATACTTGCTGGGAACTGATTCAAGCAAATTGCTTTGTGTAATGAAAGGTGTTTCAGCTCAGTTTGCTATCAAGAAAACCCTGAAGGTTGGATTCAGTACTCAGTTAAGCAAGAGGAGTTGCAGAGAGATTATGCGCCTCTTGCCAGGTGTGGGAGGAAGATGGGGTGGTATGAGCTTGGCACCATCCTCCTTTCAGGCATTCCCAGAGAGGTATGACCATGATTACGACTTCTGCAGGTAGCCGCGTTGCATGATTGGGGAGCCCAAGCTGCCCCTGCCCTTTGGTCACACATGAAGTTGTGTGTGTTGCACAAATAAACATTACCACACGTAATCCTCTGAGCTCTGTGGGATGAGCTGCACTGCTTGCCTTGGGGCTTCTTGTTTGTTACCATGACACAGTAGTAATGATGTTGCTTCAAGTCAAAGTGGAAAAGACCACCTGAGGTAGGCAAATCTTTTGAAAGTTTAGTAAGTGCCAGAAAAATGAAACTGTGTTATCAGGGTATCCAGAAACCTGTGAAAGTTCAAGGAATTTGGGCATAATTAATAGCAGTAACCAAAGCAAAACAGCGGGTGAACACTGGTCTTGGCTTTCTTTTGGCAAATGTGTGTCCATTCTCTTGAGAAAAAGTAAGGCCAGAGGCAGGTTCCAATGCTGTCAAACTTTACTCAAGATGCACTGGTAAGTTTTATCACTGGTAAGGATCTCAGAATTGTATCGTAGTTTAATTTGACCTCAGAGATGCATTAGTTCTGAGACATTCAGCGGAGGAATTTGACTGCGTATAGAGAAGCCTGAAAGCTTTTGGAATTGCACAAGATGACTAAGATCTTTCCAGAGCTGTGTTGTGGTAATTCAGAGCAAGGTGCAGGCAACTATTCTCAAAGTTCCCCTGTAAGTCTGCAATCAAAAACTATAGGGGTTTTTGATACTAGCTGGATTATTCATTTGGATTATGCAGAATATATGGCTGTGCTGTATGGATGGATGCATGCCTATGTGTAAACTTTTGAAAGGCAAGTTTTATAGAAAAACAGTGAAATGATACAGGAGGGGGATGACTGCCAAAAAAATGCTTGATAAGCTGAAAAAAGGTAAATAAGAAATAAATACATGTTCTAACTTAAAATCAATTTTTTTACATTTATTTATGTGGCTGGTGATACCTGTACTCTTTGGCAAGATGATTTTTCTTGGTATGATTGAGGTACGTGTGTGCAGATACAGATGTTTGTGTGTGAAGTGGCACTTTGCTTCTGCCCCATAAATTTTCATTAAAAGGCCTTTTATGATCATCCAACATGAAATATGAGATTGGATTTATAATACATGCATAGCTATAGAAAAGAATGCCTTTTGAATCTATGCACATGGTGTGGAATTCATTTTTTTTGTGTAGTTACACTGGAGGGATGGTATTTAGATTACAGCCTAGTGTAATTACAGGAAACCAAGCAATTACATTTATACATCTAATATTTTAGAGGTTCAGTTTCTTAAATATATTTGCTGAATAAATGTCACATTGCTGGAACTTGCACAACCAGGTGATTTGTTCACTTGCACAATCAAGAACA
Organism: Grallaria varia; assembly: GCA_013396735.1. Taxonomy (NCBI): domain Eukaryota; kingdom Metazoa; phylum Chordata; class Aves; order Passeriformes; family Formicariidae; genus Grallaria; species Grallaria varia. Next base: position 11,987 of record VWZG01004959.1, on the reverse strand, counting down.
ATTCAAACATGTCAGAGGACAAAGATAAACTTGGTTTTGTAACAATAATGCCAAAGGCCTTTATTTTTGTGCAATTAAAGTTTCACCTCAAAATTACATAGTGAGTTGTTTGCACAGCACTTCCTTTGATTCTTCAGCCCTCTTATCCGAAGAAAGAGATGTAAAACATGTGTTAAGCAGGGGCTGAGCTGCAGTTTGTTTCCTGCTCCTCTGGACCTTGGTGCTTGCTTCTGATGAGTCAGTGGTTAAGGTCTTAGGTGGTGCTTTAAGTTGTAGCCATCCTGTTTTTCTTCTTTGATGTTTCTTCCCAAGGCTGGGAATGGCCTCCAGTCAAAACATTTGTGGGTCACCTAACCATTTTGCAGTTTGTCTTTTGCTGCTTAGCCTCTGAGTGCTTTGGCATTTCTTTTTATAGCCAAGAAGGAGGAAATTCCAGCTTCTTTTGATAATTTTTAGTCTTTTGTGAAGTGCCTTATAGAGAAATCAAGTGCACAAAGCCAGTGTTTAATGTTACATCCAGTGTTTGTGGAGGTCCGGCGATTCCAAGCAGCTCTTTTGGAGAATGTGTTGGTGCATCTGCTGTTACAGTTATGGACAACTCAGGTTTTTCCTTGCACAGAACATGCTCCAGTCAATGTCCAAAGAGACAAACATGTAATAAAGGCAAAAACAGGTTTGGATATTAAAAAAAAATACTATGCATGTATCCAGCATTGACAGTGTTATTGCGAGTATGAGACTACTGTAAAACATTTTGGCACCTAGGAAGATTTTGCTCTTTCCTTAAGTGTTTTCTGTCATTTCTTCTTGAGATACTTACATCTTTAGAAAAAGCATATATTCTTATCAGTCCCTAGGTAGAAGCTTTGATGCAGAGTTTCTGGATTTTCAGTGGTGAAACAAGGCTCTTGCACACTGTTGTTCACAGGATCAGCTTAAATGTATGTTCTAACCTGCATAGTTTTATTACATGCTGTGGATGTAACAATGCTTATAAATACCATTGCCTTTATTTTCCCACTGTATTGTCATGTTCATTTAGTTATGCCTTTGACCAAATTAATCAGCCAGAAATGAAACTCGGAAAGTGAGGAATCAAAAAATACTGAGGCCGTTGAACTTTGGTTATGGGTAGCAAATAATTTCTTTTTCTGAAAGCAAAGAACGTTGGCAAGTGGGTAAAGCCAGAGGATGACAGAATTTTTGATCAAATACTGCTGTTCAGAGTTGCCACTTGAGTTTCAGAAACCAAGTTTTCATGTAAGATAGACCTAAGTACTTGAAAAGAAAATTATTAAACCCTTGCAAACTAAGTTTGCATCAACATGTAATTTTCTGCCCTATTGCTTGAACTGAATTGAGTGCTGGCTAGGTTTTTTCCCATAAGGCAGCAGCTCTGAGAGTTTAGTGATAGCAATTTAAAGGCATCATTTGCTGATTCCCTTATGGGCAAACACCAAAGAAGTAGACTGGGGACATCGGTTCTGAATGCTGTCTACCATCAGAGGTGTGATGGGCTGAGTTTGAGAAAATAGTTTTGGAGTTTGTTCCAACTAAATGCCCCCTCCTCCCAGTATTTCCCAATATCAGTATGCATGCACATACATACAGAATACGTATGTATTGGTTTTGCACGCTGCAAGAGACATAGATGGTCCAGGTAGTAAATTTTGTGAGCTTATCTTTCCTGAATGCATGGATTATTAAAAAGCCCATTATTTGGCTTCTTCTGGAACAGAGGCAGGACAGCTCATGTTGGGCAGAGGAGAGGAACCTGCCTCTTATGTAAAAGACATTGCCACAGTGCGGCCGGGCTGTCCCTGCGGGTGCTCTGATCTAGCAGCCAGTGACCTCATGCTCTCCGCAGGGACACAGTGACTCAGTAGCAGACAGATCCCATATAAACACCATAGCGCTGATTGGCGAGTGCTCAAACGCAGCAGCCAACAGGGGATTTGAACGTAGTGTCTGCACTTGAGAAAAGGAACCAGAGGCAAATTAAAAAACTATGCTAAATTGCTGGAAATCAAAAAAAAAACAAAAAACAAACAAACAAAAACCAACAACCAAAACCAAACCTCACACAACAACCTTAGAACAACACTGATTTGCTTACTGAGATATGTCTATGTCTGTCTGTCTCTCTTTCTAGTAACCTACTATTACTGGGTATGACTGATTTTTGAAAGACTAGGATTGTTTTTTTAATAAGAAACTAACAAAATCATTATGTTAATTAGTCCATTGTTGTGGAAGCAGTCTGCTTTTTTTAGTTTATTGTAGGAGTAAAATGTGCTGTTAGGTCAGCAGAGACTAGCTAAGCCTTGTAAAGCTGCTTACATTGTATTAGAGAACCTGTAAAGTAAAGGGAGGCTCATTATTTCTTCTTCAAAGTTATTTCAGGAATGTCACTGTGAAGTGCACAAGATCCCACTTCAGAAGAATCACAAATACGTTAAAAATAAATAAATTACTGCAACCAGCAAGAAAAAAAAGAAAAAGTCTGTCAGTGGTACAGCAGTGCCATAGCTTGCTGTTTGAGGAAGAATATAAATACAGAATAAAGTGCCCCATTTCTAGAGAATCAAAGCTTTATATTCAAGCAGTGCTATTAGGAGTAAACTTTTTTTTTCTGTCAATCTCTGAATTCAGACAGAATTGGTTGTGCTACATTGAGGTAACTCTTCTGTTGCCTTTGCCTTGTAATATCAATGGGTTTCAGAAGCTGCTATCTGATCTGTTTAGATTAAGTATTCAATAAACAAATAATTTGAATGTGATTGTAGTTAAGGTGACAACACTGACTGTGTTGTGACTTCCTATATAAAGTACTAGCCACTCATCAAGAAACCGTAGTTTGTCAAAGATCTTTTGGCTGGAGCCTTTTTTAGTGTTGAGGGTTGTACCAGGAGGTTGTCCATGTACAGGCAGGAGTTTACACAAGTACCACAGCTGGAGAAGAACAAGTGAAAGCACGGAGCAGCTGTATTATTACTGCAGGTTGCACATGTATCTTGGACAAAAGCCATGTTTGTTTGTGTGGTGTGGACTTTGGAGGGTTCTTAACTAATTAATGAATTACTTGTTTGGATCTTGTGCATTACATTTATTGCTGCACGTATTTGTGTGAAAACTGGAAAAGGTGAGAAACAAGTGCTTGTGAGCAGGCCGGTAACTGTGGAGTTAATGCTGTGGGATGCAATGTCAAAGTTTCCCTTTGAAACACGCATGAAGTGAGAGGCTAACCTTGGCCAAAAGAATGGTCAGGGTTTGTGAGATCTCCCACCAGTAATCTCTTGCAGAAGATAACCTAGTCCAAATAAAACTATATTCGTAGGAGGCTGAAGAAGGGGAAAGCTAAGGTAAGCTAGGGAATTGCATTTGTTGCATACATTGCCTATTTTTTCCAAAATCAGTGCTTTAGGAGGGTCCTTATTCAGGATTCATTATGCATCAGTGTTGTGACTCAGTGTAAAGGCAGGGGTTAGATGGCAATGTGAAGGAATGTGGTGCCAAAGGTATCACTCTGTTAGTGAGACACATAACCTCAGCTGAGCCCATGTGCAGTCATAAGAGAAGGGTTGCCCCCTTCAGTGCAGTGACTGAATTTCTGTTTGAGTAATTATGTTGTGCCTACCCTTCCTCAAGTTCCCTGTGAAAACTTAGTAAGTCCTAGTTCCTTTAAGTCCTTGAGCAAATAATTTTGTTGCATGTGCATGTCACATTTTACTGTATGTGAAGAAGTGGCAATATATTTTAAGGCTTGCACTGGTGTGCTGTCAGGATGAATTTATTAATTTTGGGATGTACTTAATGTATGGGCTAAATTGTATCAGTGCCCAAGCAAAAGAACATAATTTTTTCAAAGAGTGGATGCGATATGTTTGCCACTCCTGAAGGTCATGTTAGGCATTTGGTTTGCTGGACTGGCAGGACGGAGCAATATACCAGGAATAACATGGTTCACCTCTGAAATGCTTTTCTGAACCTAATGAGAGATTGGCTAAAACTTAGAAAGACCAAATTTTATCTCTTATGTGTTTAGTATTTGTTTATTTTTCCTGTTCTCTTTACAAGTGTGTTAAAAGCAAACAATCTGCGACAGTGAGTCAGAGAGGCTAATTGTATCTTGCACAGAAAATCCACAAGCTTTTTCAACTGAAATTATTTCTCCTCTCCCTTCATTGAATTCATTGCTGGTGGAAGATGGTGGGTGAACAGTCTTAACGAGTGAAATTTTCTGACCGCAGCTGTGTAAAAGGACACTGCAGTGACCTTTCTCCGCTTTGCTTTTCTACTGAGAGCAAATTATAAAGCTGTTTCTTGCTTAGCGTGGGCTTAATGCTACCAGCTTGTCTTGCGCAGATTATCAGTCTTCAGGTAGTAATGACCTTTGGCCATGGTGGGCATGGGCCAAATCTGAACTAGCAAACTGTAAAAGGATCTATATCCCATTACCAAACCACTATCTGGTCTTACTCATTAACATTTTAGTGGCAAAAGTTCAAATGAGTTATTTCATTAATAGTCATGAAACTAATTACATTGAAGTGCATCTGTCAGTGGTAAAGGCAACTGACTTCTGTGCTTCTGAATAAATTCAGTCTGTCTTAGGAAAAGTTATTCTGCTTCTAAATGAGAGAAATACATTGCAAATCATGAAGAGGTATTAAAAAGGAGAATGTCTCCTAAATGTGGTGTGCTTGATGCTGCAGTTCCCTCATACAATCAATTAATGAAATGAATAACCAGAAGTGTCTGTTTGATTAGAAGAAGGGTCTTGGCCGATGTTTTGTCTTATTTGCTCCCTCAGACACCAGAAAGTATGAAAGATAAGAAAGGTTGTGGGGAAAGGAGGGTTGTCATTGACTTGAATAAAACCAAATGCAACCCAGTATCAAGACTAGTTTGGATATGCGGTGATGAGACCTGGGTATACCAAGGAATTCTGACCAGAGCCCCTAAGCTTCAGGTTATTTTAGTAGGAATTTGGCATCTGATTGTGACTAAGGACATGGTCAGTTTTCCTTTGCTCAAGATCACAGGAAAGTTTGTAATGGAGCAGCTCTAGCTTCCTGAGTTCTAACCTAGCAGCCCAATGACTCTAGCCTGCTCAGGCTATGTGAATTTTCCCCCCACAGAATTCCCATACCCAGTATAGCATGTCAGGTCAGGTCTGGTTCCAGTGCTGCTGTGCGGACTGCTCTTTGCCTTTGCAGTTATCCCTCCTTTTTCCCGTGTCTTCCTGAACCTGCACGTGCTCCACTGACGGCACAGAGGTGTGGAGGCGTAAGCACACACTTGGAGGTATCTACTGTCTTTAGGAGTAAAAACCAAAGTTGTTCTTGTCCTGTGGTCATTTATGGCCCAAGAGGTGTTCAGTGGGGCCACTGAAACAGCCTGCTCCTCCACACGTGTGCTGGTAAGTGGAGGAAGCAGTTCCATGTGAGACCCAGGAATAGGTGTAGTCTAAAAGTGGTTTGTAGACAAGTGTCAAGGTTTTCCAAACCACTAAACTGGTCCCCTACAGGCACAGATTGAAAGCTGACTACTTTGACCCCAAAGAGAGAGTTCTTTGCTAAGGGTCATCCAAGAGCACCATATTTGTAATCCTAGACCCTATGAGACGTTAATTGCTCTAGAGTCCGGGTACGTTTTTCTCTTTCCTAGGGTGAACAAGTTGAGGAGGAGAGAGAAAAGGGAAGAAGTCTTAAATCTGTTTCTGCTGCTTCATGCCATCGGACAGCATTCCCCCACAGAAGGGACTCAAAGGAAGGGTAGGAATGTGGCCGAGTCTATTTTTGTAACGTAGTCTTCTGTCTGTAAAATGGCACTGACCTGTTCTGGGCTGAAGGAAAAGAGTGTGAGGAGAGTGTGGGCAGTAACACGGTTACATAGGCATTTCAGGTAGATGAACCACTTTATATAGTAATTACAGCCTGAAGTCAACGGCATTTACCAACAGTCCACTGTTAGGAAATGTATTTTATATGGGTAGTTATTACTGTGAATCTGTGCATATTAGCATGTCTTTGTGACTCGTAATGGTCTGGTATTTTTCATAAATATGAGAAGTTAGGGAAAAAATAGTTTTCCCTCTTGGCTTTATTATCTAGGATTTTTGTGTTCTTCTAGGCTCTGGCAAACACAGTTGTGTTACAGACACATCGCAGGAGGTGGGGATCTCCAAAGTTTAGGATGACAATGCAGACATAGAAAGTATATAGTTTAATTATATATTTATTTTATACCTGGACGGCTCACCTGAGGTACTTCAAGTGACCTAAAATGAAGTTCATGAAGTGGTACTTTCATATATAACATACATGAGGTATCCAACGAACTATTGTAAACCAAAGATGAAGCTCAGTTACTTTTGCTCCAGTAAGTTCTGGCTTTATTTCTGTTCTTCAGACATTCTCTAGAGAAACCTGCACTGGAGTAAGTGTAATGGAGTTGTACAATGCAAATTCACAATGCAGACAACCTGGCACCAGTGCAAATAGGATCATGAAGTACTGCTACAAATGCCAATGAAATGAACTGTAATGGGCTCAGCTGGGTTGGACAGGCCAAAAATTAATAGAAAGAGACAAATCGGGGGTTTTATTTAGTAGAGTGCAACTTGCTTTTACTTTGTATGGAATGCTCCTCAGCAGCCTGGGTACTTCTCAGTTTGTCTCAAGAAGCTAAGCTCCAGTGGGGCCAGGGATGTCACTACCTTTGTGCAGTGAGTGGGAGTCACACAAGGATGACCTCCAGGAAGCAGGAAAGCAAGCCTGTGGTGATATCTATCCCCCTCTGACACCCAGCCACTGCCTGTTGTAAGGATGCAGAGGTTGTAGGTGTCTTGAATTGACTCCTGCCGTTTGCCACAGCAGGAGCACAGTCAGGCATGTAATTCTGCTCTTGAGACACCTTTGTTTAACTCAATCTTGACAGTTGGACCACATGAATTTTTCAGATGAGAAATTGCTTTTTCAACTATTGCTTTTTCACTTAGTAAGCAATAGAGACACAGCCAACATACCCATATAGGGAGGGGCAGTCTTGCCAACCAAGTCAGAAGAAGGCAGAATTAAACACTTTGTAGGTACTGCAGGGAACACCAGGGAAGGAGAACAGATATTTAACCACTTGTTCCTTTGAAGAAGTCGCACAGAAGGAGAGGTCGCTGAAAGCTGCTCTGTCCATTAATAAAGGTTTCTTAATCAAGAAAAAACACAGGATGAGGGGCTTGGGGTAGTAAGAATTAAAGTAAGATTGTTAAAGCTGTTGAATTTTGCTGTCTGAAAATGACAAAAACAGGGTCCACCAATTAATATGCAACCTTTCCAAAGTGCTCTGAAATTGTATGGAATTTTCCATTAATGCACCTGAGATCTGGACGAGGCCTAAGTGTTTCTCTGGCAGTAAGAGAGAGGTGCAATCTCTCCTAGCTTCTGTGCAGTTTCACCACATATTTTGGCAGTGTTATTTCCCACTGGGCCTGTGCAGATAAAGAGGACAGGATAGAACTATGTTTGTTATTTGACAGGCAGTAGAACAGCTTTGCCTGCAGAATTTATGTTTGGCTTGGAGTTGCTGAGCTGTATTTCTCAGCTGTAGAAGCAGATGCTTTCTGTCAGCTTATGCCCTAAGTAAGGATTGTTACCTGCCCTCACTGTCCAATAAGTTGCACTAACCTATGAGTGTGTCCAAAGGGAGGCTGTGAAGCTGGTGATGGATCTGGGGCATAAGTCTCAGAAAGTGTAGCAGCTGAGAGAGGTGAGGTTGTTCAGCCTAGAGAAAAGGAGGCTCAGAAGTGGACCTTCTCACTCTCTACAACTACATGAAAGAAAGTTGTATGGAGAGGTGGGGTGATCTTTTTTCACAGAATCACAGAATGCTTTGCATTGGAAGAGGCCCCTGGAGATCATGTAGTCCAGCCTCCCTGCAGGGTCTTCTAGCCCATGTTACGCAGGGCTGTGTCCAGATGGCTTTTGAGTATCTCCAGAGAAGAAGGCTCCACAGCCTCTCTGGGCAACCTATTCCAGTGTTCAGTCACCCTCATAGTAAAGAAGTTCTTCCTCATGTTCAGATGGAGCTTCCTGTGTTCCAGTTTCTGCCCACTGCCTCTCATCCTATTGCTTGGCACCACTGAGCAGAGTCTGACTCCATCCTCTTGACATCCTTCCCAAATAAAAATTTATAGGACAAGACAAAATGGCCTCAAGTTGTGCCAGGGAAGATTTAGATGGATAATAGGAAAAATTTCTTTGCAGAATGGGTTGTCAGGCACTGGAGCAGGCTGCCCAGGCAAGTCCTTGGTGGCTTTTAAAAGGTGTGCAGATGTGGCACTTAAAGACATGGTTTACTGATGAACGTGGCAGTGCTGGGTTAACTCGATGGTCTTAATGGTCTTTTCCGGCCTAAAAGATTCTGTGATTCTATTTTTTCGGGATACACACATGGTCATAGCTAGAGAATTGTGTGGAAAAACACATTTACAACTGGGAGCAAACACCAGCTCAGCAGCCCTTTGTCAACCCTTACTGGTTGGCAAGTGCTAGTCTCTCCACATCACCTCAGCCATGACCTGGGCTGATGTGACCTGTAGTGAGAGAGTGACTCAGTTAATTCCCCTTCAGCCCTTTTGGCATCTGCTGCACTGATAGCTGAGCTGCCAAGTACCATCAGTGCAGTGCAGTGCTGTCCTTTAGGATGTCTCCAGGAAGGGGGTTGAAATTACAAAAGACATGTCAGCATCAGCTGGTAAAAACTTATGGTTACCAAGACTTCAGCTCAGATAAATACTGTTACTTCTAATAGCCAGGCTCCCTTTCTCTCTTCTTTCTGCACACACAGTGTAGGGCCAAACCCTGAAATCTTTATCCTCTTCTTATTTTGTAGCGATGCCACGATAGAATAATGCTACTGATCCAAACCAAGCCAGACAAAAATGTGCTCTTATTTTAAGTGACATGTTTACTAGAAATGGACTAGAAAATAGTTTACTGTTTAGTTCCCAGGAACACAATATTGTTGACCAAATAAACACACTGATGCAGCAAAACATTTCAGCAAAACAAATGAAAAGAAGGAAGAGGAATCTGTGCATGAGCAGAGCTCAGTGAGGTTTTTTATGTGAGGTGTTTAAACATTTGGCTCTGAGTTGCCTTCTGAACTGGAGTCCTTTAAACTCTGTGTAGCTGCAGGGATGTGGAGTGCTGAGCAAAGCCAGGCTTGGCTTGGGGAGGTGTGGGTGCCTGTTAGCTGGTAAACTGCAGTTCTTCATCATTGTGCTGCAGGGGAGGCGAGCACATGGGGGAAGGGAAGCACAGGCCAGTAAAAAGGCTACACTTCTTCTATGAGTCAGTCCCAAAGGAATCTTAATTTTAATTTATTTGTTTTGGGTTGAGCTACCAGCTTTTATTGGTGCGGCTAAAACCCCTGGGTCTACAGAGCACTGTGCTGGAGGCAGGCTGGATACCTTGACAGGGACCACTTTGGGATCCCTGCTGATCCAGCTGCCAGAGCAGCTGCAGCTGCTAAAGCCCATCTCAGGGACCAGACTAATGAGACATTTCCCAAGCCTCCTCACAGCTCCTGGTCCCTGTGTTGGAGGGGTTTAGACAGCCCTGGTCTTCAGTGGCCCTGAGGACAGAGACCATCCTTTGCCACTGGGCTACAAGGATGCAGAAGTGGTGCAAAACTGGATATAGCAACTGGACTGGGCAGACTGTCACTGCATGACTGCAAGGGCAGATCTCTCTGTCTCTTAAGGCTTGTGAACTTACTTTTCCTTAACTCCCTCTCTGAACTTCCTTTCCTTGCTGATAACTCAGCACTCTGCTCAGGGTGAGGTTTGTAGGAAGTTGCCTGCTTAGAGGATGGCTGTATATTGTTGTTTCTATGCTGTGGTGCTGTGCAGGAGACTCAGAGTTTCGCTGTGTACATCTTGCTCAACACGTCCCAGCCTTGCAGCCTGGAGGGACTTGCGTTGGCACTGCAAGTGCTGGAAGGCAAGGCAGAAGCTTTTGCAAATTAAAGGTGCCAGGTTTGTGTGCTTCTGTTTGCATCTATTCTATTGTAGGGTAGAGGTGAAACTTGTCTGCCACCTTTGCACGTCACACCCAGCTGTACCAAGCACCATCCAACTTTTCCTCTTCTGTATCTGTGTCCTCAGTGATCACTTTCAGTACAGTCATCCTGGAAGTGATGGGCTGCAGGCAGAGGTGCCCAAGCCCAGTTTTATTTTGTAAGGGACCTGAAGGGTCATGCAGCCCATCACCTAGTTTTTATTTTTTTCCCCAAACTTGCCAAGCCCCATTTTTGAAGCAGGCAAATTTTTTTGCACTTGGAAAGCAGAGCCTCACAGAGTTTGGATGTTCTAATGACTAGGAGTCGTGTTCCTGCCTACACTTAGTGGTGGCTGGCGTCTGTGGGTTTGTTCTGGTGCCAAGAAAAGAGGAGAGATTATACATCTTCCTCACCTTCCCCCTTACATGAGAGCAAACTCCACCTGCCAGTTTTTTTTCATAGGCACGTAGCAGGGAAGTGTTGTGTGAGCCTATGTAAGGCATCAAAAGATCTTTTATTAAAAGAAGAAATTTAAAGCATGTGTGGTTAGCACAGGCTGAGAATCTAGATAGTCTTTCAGTCCTTGTGAGATCAGCCACATGCTGTGTTTGTTGTGATAGATTTGCCCTAGCCTGTATGCTAGAGACTGTGATTTTGTTAGTGTTTATCATTTAATATGAATGCAGAAATCGTCAGTCACTGAAGACACTCACTTTTTCCCCTTCTCCCTCCCAAATTAAAAAAGGCTGAAAAGGCTGTACTAAAGCAGAGAAACCAAAGCCTTTTCCCAGTATTAAAAATAAAAATGAATTGCAAAAGGCAGCTACATTCTGGTTTTATTTTTTTTTATGCAGAGAAGTGTATTTCCTTTTCATTTGTTAATTATAAAAGAAAATTCACTAAGGTGAGTCTCGTTAAACAAGCCTGGCATTGAGAAGAGAGAGAAAGAATAGGACCTACCATCACTCTGTAGCTCATTGACCTGACTCACAGCCATGACCTGAATTTAGTTTCCTTCAGGGATTTTTTTCCACATTTTTCCTCCATTTTTTTGGGGTCCAGTATTGACAGCTCCAGAAAGGACAGCAGGGTCCTATATTTTTCCCCGAGGCACACCATGGAAATGACAATTTAGAAAGTTCACAAGGTTTGTTGGGAAATCAACCTAAACAGTAAAGGAGCATTCCTTGTGTGAAGGAGCCCTAATTGTGGTGGGTTCATGGAGCCTCAGATGCAGAGAGTTTCCCAGGACTGTTCACACTGTCCAGAATGGATTAGTGTACAAATATAAGCCATGCCAGGACATCGTGACAGTATTCTGTCAATTTTCAGTTATATTGGCTGCAGGATGATTAAGTTTAGTACCAGGAATTTCACATTTTCACATTTTCACTTTGGCTGCAGGATATATGCCAGCAGGCTCTTTATTGTGCCATGCCATAGTTGAACAAGTGCATGGTTTAAAATGCTTCAGTGTATCATGGTGAGGAAGAGAAAGAGCTGCTTGAGAACATTTTTGCATTGCTCTTTTGGGTAACTGCAGCCACTAAATTCACATAGGCCTGTGATCACCAGCTTTTCTTGGTCTCAAGGAGCTTGCAAACTCTTGCTTATTAATACATCCTGTCATTAGTAGGTTTCAGGAGGTCTAACAGAACTAGTTCATGAGTCTTCTCAGAAAGGTGTCAGCCTAGCGCAGTCTGTGAGCACCACATTTAGCCAAATAATTTGAATATGGTTTTACTCAAAGTTTATGGTCTCTGTGAATGCAAATGTTGCAGTGTGGGGGTGGTTAAATTTCAATTACATGGTTCCACGTTCTCACCTGTTTTGTTAGTAAATATATTTTTTTAATTATTATTTAAGGGGATCATTTAGTATGTCACCATAGTAGTATTATCAGTCATGGCTAGGCTTCACAAACA
>VWZG01004958.1:0-119956 GCA_013396735.1 Grallaria varia | reverse complement strand
GGGCAGGGGGTGCAGGATGGCCAGACCGGGGCAGGGGGTGCAGGATGGCCAGACCGGGGCAGGCAGCCGCGCACAGCCCCTGGTGTGCCGGCAGCGCAGACTCGCTCCAGAGCAGTGTCCAGCCTGTCCTGTCAAGTTTATTGTCCACTCCATCAAGGGGTCTAATGGTCAGCGGAGGGGCTGAGCGTGTCCCCCGTGGCCTGACATTAACAGAGTGGACTTGTTTAAGCTCAGCAGGGGTGTCTCGGCTGATGGGGACGCCAATACCCGTTTCCCTCAATGAGCAGTGGCTCGGATCATGACTCAATAGAGCTCCCCCCAAAGGGCTCCGGGGGGACCTGCCCTCGCCCGGCCCCAGCCGAAAAGGGCCGATCAATGCCCGCTGACAAGGGGCGGGCGAGCCCCGGTCGTGGCGGCGGGGAAATGGATGTCCCCGAGGAGCGGCGGGGCCGGGGCTCCTTGGACACCACAACCCCGCTCTGGTCCCGCAGCCCCGCTCTGGTCCCGCAGCCCCGCTCTGGTCCCGCAGCCCCGCTCTGGTCCCGCAGTCCCGCTCGGCTCCCGCAGTCCCGCTCGGCTCCCGCAGTCCCGCTCTGGTCCCGCAGCCCCGCTCTGGTCCCGCAGTCCCGCTCGGCTCCCGCAGCCCCGCTCTGGTCCCGCAGTCCCGCTCGGCTCCCGCAGCCCCGCTCTGGTCCCGCAGCCCCGCTCTGGTCCCGCAGCCCCGCTCTGGTCCCGCAGCCCCGCTCTGGTCCCGCAGTCCCGCTCTGGTCCCGCAGCCCCGCTCTGGTCCCGCAGCCCCGCGCGGCTGGCCGGGCACGGCGCTGCCCGCGGGGCGCTGTGCGGGCACGGGCTGTGCGGGCAGGGGGGCACGCAGACAGCCGCGAGAGCCCCTGCAGCTGGTCTGGAATCCGTGGCTCCGATTCATAAATAACTGGAAGTTTTATTCCAGTTTGCAGGTGGGGAAGAAGAAAATCCCATTCCATCAAAAAGCCAGGAATACTTAAATCCTAAAATTAGATTGATAGCCAAAAGTGCAAAAAATGCAGCAGTGGAGTGTTGGGTAGTTCGTGCACACCAATATATTGTTTCTTTGCTGGATTATTTTAAAATCTTTTCTGTTGGAAAATAAAAAGATATTTGCTACATATCAAATTCTTATTTGAAAATAGAATTTTTTTTTTTTGTGACTGAACCGAACATGCTGCATACAATAATTTAGAGAAAATAATTGTGGATTAAAATATTCATCTTGTTTAATTTTTTTAAAAACACAATTTCTTCAAATATTTTGAAGAAAAAACCCACAAAACCATTTTTAAAAAAATATATGAGTAAAGAAGATGCCTTTGACTGGGCTTGTTCCTGCTGTACTGACAGAGAGCATGGGAGGTTCTGAATCTGCTTTTCTAAGGCAAGCTAAAGATGGAAATTGCAAGGGAAAATGAGCCAAATAATATGATTTTTGATAGGTGTTTGTAGTTTGTCAGAGCTTTTTGTCATTCAGATGACTAATTTGTATAAATAAGTCTGAAAACACTTTGTATTAACATAATTATTTACATAAAATATCGTTATTTTTCTGCTTTCATTAACAATTTTTTTGTTTAGTTTCAGATCCGCTGTAGTAAATACTTTGTGCATATTTATATACTGCTGAGTGTTGTCTCGAAAATGTTTGATAGTATCAGTTTCCTAAAGATGATGTTTATAAAATGCACATAGTTGTGTGAATTATTTATACCAAACGAATGAAAAAGAGATCCTGCTTTCCCTAACACTAACAACAGATCCACTTTTCCTTTGGCAACACAAATATTTATTATATTGTTGTACTTAAAGAAGGCTTAAGCCTCTGAAGTGTCAAAAGTCAAGCTGAACAAATTTAAAAGCAATGAAATGAAACCCGAGTTGGGCACAAAGGATCTTTTCTGAGTTTGCTGAAAGGCAGGAGCTGGAGAGGACGCAGGGCTGTGGTGCCTGGTGGTTGGGGACGAGCAAGCCGCGGGCAGGGGCTGGCGCTGGTGGGTGGGCAGCCCCAGCACGGGTGGGCAGCCCCAGGACGGGTGGGCAGCCCCAGGACGGGTGGGCAGCCCCAGCACGGGTGGGCAGCCCCTGTACAGGTGGGCTCCTCTGGCGATGCCCGGGGCATGGCAGCGACACTCCATGCAGAACAGTGCAAAGTGCAAGGGTGTATTTGGAGGAGAAACCCACATTGGAGCAAAGCATGTTGAGCACAGAAGGGTTCGTCCCAGGTGGATTATGGATTGAAAATTCTCTTCTCCATGTCCTCAAACTCTTCTGTTTGTGTTGCTGGGCAGGATTTGCAGGCAGGTGTGCTCCTGTTTTGGGAGGCAGCATTAGGAATGATTTACCTGCTCGAGGAGCATGGTGAGATGCGAACTCTGCCCAGGCTGGGAGGGTTTGGGAGTATCTGGGCAGGGAATCCTGGCACTAGGGGTGGCAGAGGAAATTCAGGACAAGGTCCAGAACTGTCAGGCTGCAATTACAGAGCCAAGAAGGTGATTCCCTTCCCTAAGGTGTGAAATCCCCTTTTGTGAGTGTTTTGGAGCCATCCAGTTGTTTGTGAAATAGAAAATTAAGTTTCCGTTTTTCCAAACTAAAGCTGTATTTCAAATTCACTGGCTGTGTTGTCCTGAAGTTTTACAGAAGGGAAACACAATTTGGGGTTTCAATTACAGTTGCAAAACTGACTGCAAATCTGAAAAATCTTAATTCTGCAAAGGTGCTCTTTCTTTGGGGAGTACTCGAGGATTAAATCCCAGGGAAGTGTTTCATCAAGAGAAAGAAATACAGGAATTTTGTGTAAAACGACCTAGAATCACAGTCTGTGTGTTTCCTGTAGGATCTTTTTCCAAAGGAAATTTCACTCCTTTGAAAAAATAATTTAGTGCAAAAAAGAAAGATCTCTAATTCCAGATGCAACAGCACAGAGGGTTTGGGCGCGAGGCTGGGGTGTGGAGGGAGCCTGCTGGAGAGGCAACACAGGGAATATCACCCTCAAGGACAGTTAAAGCCGGGTGTGACAATGCTGATATTCCAAAGGGAAAAGAAGCCCTTTCTGGCCAAATGCCATGTGTTGGAGAAGTTGGATGTGCACCTTCTGCCATGGGTCTGACCGCAGCCCCAGGGCTGGGGCACGGGCAGGGACACAATGGGATGACCGTGACTTTGAACAAATAAATAAAACGTGCAGCTCCTTCCCTGCTCTCCCTCCCCCTCCCGTCCTGCAGGGATTACATTTGCCGTGGTCATTTCCCCACGTCTGCCTGATGAAAGGGCGCCCGTGGCCCCTCGCGCCGAGGCCCTGCCCGTGGCTGTCCATGTGCAGCCCTGTGATGCCTGTGCGGACACGCGAGCCACCTCCGTTCCCGGGAATGCCTCACGTTGGACTGTGGCCCAAGAGCCATCATCTGGAACTCCCACCCGGCCCACTTAATAAACAGGCGCTCCCTGGCGTGGGGGTCCCCACAGCCCTGCTGCCGCAGAGCCCCGGCCGCCACAGAGCCCCGGCCGCGGGCAGCGGGGACACGCTGTAATAAGGCTGGGAAGGAGAAAAATGAGTTTGCTCCGCAGTTCTGTTCTTTAGGAACAGAAAAAGGTGAGCATGTTGCAGGGCAGGGAGGGGAAATTTAATATTGCGAGAGATAATGGCAACTATGTTAATATCCGGAATTTTCAATGTACCATAAGTACATTTTGTTTTTCCTTTTAGCACGATTTATAATTAAAGATTTTAATCTGGCTTCACATTGAGTTAATAAGCCCTTTGATTGATTAGGATTCATAAAATTGCCATTTCCCGCTGCTGCTTTGTGTTTCTGGGATGTTCTTTTGAAAAGCCAGGGAAAGGTGAATGGGAAGCGGCCATTGTTTGGGCTGAGCTCCGCCAACTCGGGGGGCTCGGAGCTGCTTTGTGCCAAGTGTGTCCCAGCAATATCTTGTTGTTCCACCAGATGAATTCAGATAGAATCTGCTGAGCTACATTTTAGCGGTTTTTAGGGAAAACTTGTTGTGTGTAATTTCAGCAGGTGTTGCACACAATTGCTGCGTCGTTCCTGACTTGTGCGCGATGGAAGAATTTGGGATTAGAAGCAGAACACAAACTGCTGCTCTGAACTAAAAAGGCAAAGTATTAGAAAAAAATATATCTGAATACAGCAGACCCCTGATATCTGGGCTCTCACGTGGCTTTTAAAATTCAGTTTACAGTTCTGTGCCCTCGCAGTGTCACCTCCTTTGTTATTAAGGGCCGGTGCTGCAGCAGTCCCTGCGTAAAGCACTTGTTAGACAAGGAAATGGCATAAAAAAAAGAGGCCGTTTTGCCGCTCTTTGATCATGTTCTACTTGTTTAAATTCTTTTTCAAGTAAATTCTGATAAATTCTAAAGTCTAAGTGGAAAAAATGAGAGAGGAGGCTCATGATTTTTAAGCATCTGGTCGAGTGGAGGCAGGCTGCTTTCCCCAGCCAGATCATGTGGGTGTGTGCGCGTGTGTGTGTGTTAGAGGGAAAAAAAATCTTTTTTCTTTATTTTTAGCCAGGGTAAAAGTGACCCTCTTTAGCCCCAGAGGGGCCTCACTGTGTGGATTGAATCAGAGCAAATTCCCTTTGTGTTTCCTGCTCCGAGGGGACGAGCTATTGTTGAGTGCGGGGCCTCTCGTACGGCGAAGCAGTGCAGGACCGTGAGCAAATCCTTCCCGGATAATGCACAAGTTGTTTCACAATCGATCCGGCCTCCCCTCCCCCAGCATTCACCCCAATTTACTTGGCACAACTATCATTTCCTGGCCCTTTTATTACCATTCAGACATCCTACAAATGCAAACATTTGGGCCAGAAGAAAGGGGCTGGGTGAGGCGAGGGCAGGTTGGGAGCGCAGGAGCGCGATGCTGCCGAGCGGCTCAGCTCCCGAGCCGGGGAGCAGATGCCTGGGTAGGGCGAGCGGCGAGCTGGATGTGTCAGCACTTCCAGGGGGCTTAATTGGCTTAATTTTTTTAATGTAAGTACTTGTTTCCTATTTCTATTTTACACCAAAACATTTTTAATCCTTCCTGTTAATTTTCCAGCAGCCTCTGAGACAATTTTGCATTTAGCTCTCGTGTGCCGGCACAGGCTGACAGTGATGAAAAGATGAAAACCTGGCAATAACACAGGGTTTTGCTTACAAATTGACAAGACCAGCCCTGCCAATCCCCAGTAATTTCCTGCATCTCCATAACTGACCTCATGCATCCAGCCCCACAGGCACTGATTGGTGGGGTTAAAGTGGGAACGTTCATCCCAAAGAAAAACAAACAGCCAAACCCCACCACAAACCCACTCTCCCCCTCCAGTTTGTTTGTCCCCACTCTGTGTGTGGGATGGGGGCCGTGCCAGCACCGTGTCTGCAGGTGGGATGGCTCCAGCGGCGCGGGGACCGCAGCGAGTGTCCGTGCCTTCCACCCACCGGTCGATGCTTCATTAGGCTGCCTTGTCTTTTGCCCACGCAACCTTGAAAACAGTGCCTTAATTACCTGTGAGGAAGTCGGGGACCTGGCCTCCCGCGCTGCCCTCCCTCGCTGCCAGCAGGGCCCGGGGTCACTCGTGGCCCCTCACGCACGACGGAGGGGGCACGAGGGTGGGGGAAGAAATATGGGACCCCGAGGTGAGAGGGCAGAGTTCAAGTCCAGACTACAGATCTATTGAAGAGGTTTCAGACAGCCAGGCCTCCACTTGACTTTCCATCAGCCTGTCCCGATGGCTCAGATGCTGCCTCGGCACAGCCATGGCCGGTGACTCCACAGAGCTCAGTACAGCGCTGCCCCAGCCTGGCTGGGGCCTGATCCCCCCAAACCCTCATCCCCAAAACCACGGGGTCTGGGGCATCGCTGGAGGAGGGAGTGGAGGGGCAGCAGGGAACGGGTGTCCTCCGCAGACATGGATTGCAGGGGAGGCGGCTGCGCGTCACTATGGGCCCTGCAAGCAGAGCCAAGAAAGTGCATAAATAATCTTATTTGTTATGCATTATTAAAAATTCAGAAAGATTTTAAATTCAAGTGATAATCTGATCATCCTGAGGGATGGGTTTATATTTAATAGCCAGGTGTTTTACCTATTCATTTGTGATGGAAAATATTATAATGAAGTAATAAACCATAGCACAGAAATGTTAATCATATATATGTGGTCTGCAAACCCCCTGAAATCACAGACCCCTTCTGCTGTCCCAAGCTGTCTTTATTGGTAACCTCATGATTTAAGATAATTTAGGTTTTGGGACTATGCCCGTAGACCTCAGGGCACAGTTGTTAATAATGGAAAGCTTATTTGACTGCATTATTCTCCTCTGCATCTCTTATCTGTTCTGCTGTGAAGTTTTTCTAATATCATGTGCTGTTTCTTTGTTTCCCGTTTCAGAAGAACATGGAACAAAATCATGAAAGCTGTTGAGGCTATTGCAGATCTGATATAATGGGGTGAAGGCATTACTGATAGATGAAGAGTTGTAGAGAGGTTCACCTTTAAAAATTCACAGAGTATTTCCATTTTAGTGCAAGGTGGGGGTTTGGCTCCTCGGTGATACTGAGAAATGAGATGCCTTCCAGTGCTCCATGTCTCCCCCACCTAAGACCCGTCTCCTCCCAGCCTGTGCATACAAACGCCTCAAATTCAGGGGACAGACAGGTGTCCAGCTACTCTCTCTGCTAGTTAAAAATATGGGAACTTATTAAAAGTGTCTCTCTCAGATCTCATTCCCAATTTAGGGAGTGAAACACATTGCCATTCCCCCTGCTGCAGCAGGGCTGTGCAACCCACAGTGAAACCCGCACAGAGCTGCACCAGGACACTGCACCTTCTGCTGTGGGGATGAACACTAACTATCAAACCTCGCTAAATCCCATCGTTTGGAAGTGATCAGTGGAGCCACGCTCTGTATTCACAGCAAGGGCTTTACCGAGCGAGCTGTGATGTCACCACATTAAGCTAAAATAACCACTGAACATGAGAACAAGAGGGATGGGGGGGGAGGTTGGATGGGGGGGAGAGAGAGGGAAATCGCAGGCATATTACCAGTCCTGCATGTGGATCACAGAGCCAGATTGTGAGCAATCCCGGCGCTCTAAGTGCCTCCTTAGCAGAGAAGGGAGAGAGGGAGCAGCATCCAGCCTTCACTCCCACCAGGAGAGCTCTCGCGTGTGCACTCGGCCACGGTGTCAGAGGGCGTGAGTGCATTTTTCATTTCTTAGCCTTTGTGTGGTCTGCCAGCGGAACTGGATTCTGTCTGTATTTCCATGTATTTGCCTAACCGTGCTGTGTATTTTTATCCTGGATGTGAGCAGGCATTAACACGTAAATTCACACGCACTTAAATAGATGTAACGTAAATGGTTACACAGGGAAGACGTTAAAAATAGCCCGAGTCAGCTTTTCATCTGAACTGCCCGCCTGGCAGTGCCCAGCGCTGTTCCCTTTTCCCAGATGTGCAGGAACGGACTGTTACTGGGAGGGAAGAACTGGAACGGGAAGGGAGGAATCTTTCCTGTCTGGCCTCTATAATGAATGTTGGCCTTTGTGTGGTGTCAGGCCGGGGAATGTTGCTTGTGGTGATGATGCTGGTGTTGAAGAGCCACTGCTCAAATGGCTGTCCTGAGCTTTGCAGGGAATGTATCTGCAGAGCTTCGGTGTGCAGGTGCCTGGGAAATGAATCCAAACCCGTTCTGATGTGTTGAGATGCAGAAGGAGCCTGTGTGAGCAGGTGGCATCGCTCCCTGTGAGTGAGCTCTGCTTGCAGGGTGTGCTGGGACTGTCCGGCGAGGAGGTGGGATCTGCACCACATCTGCAGCTCCCACCTGTGCCCCCACACACAGAGCACGCGCTGCTCAGGGTGTGCAGGTCTGCGCAGTGGTGCCAGCTGCTCTGCCTCTGCCACAACTCATCCTGGACCCAACCTGCTGTTGGCGATGAGGGAAAGAGTGAGATTTAAACTCACTTCTTCCCACCAGATCCCAAAGCTGTGCCATTTGTGGACATGAAGAGGAATCTTACAAGGAAGGGCCAAAAATGCAGCAATTAAAGAGCAGGGAAGTATCAAACAGTGTAACCAGCTCCAAGTCATAACCCTGTGTCATAAGAAAGGTCTACAGCTAGTGTAGCCTTTTCGTGTGTTCTTACTTTAGAGTTTTCATGTTACTGCGTAAACCAATATTAGGTAAAGGAAATACCAAGGATGTTTAAAGTCCAGTTCCTAGTGGTCACTCTCGGGGAGGAGGAAAGGGCTGTCGTGACAGGCTGGACTGTAGCTTCATACCTGCCAAAACTGTGGGCACCCTTGGGGTGAGAAAGGCTGCCAGGCCCAGGGGTAATGCGGAGTTTGGGTGTGCAAAGGGTTTCGTGTGGCGTGTGTATGTGTGTTTGTCTGTGCGTGTGCCTGTTCGTGTGTGTGTCTCTGTGTGTCTGGGTGTCTGTGTGTGTTCGTGTGTGTGTGTGTGTGTCCATATGTGTGTGTGTGTGTGTCCATATGTGTGTGTGTGTGTGTCCATATGTGTGTGTCTGGGGGTGTGTCCATATGTGTGTTTGTGTGTCTCTGTGTGTGTGTCCATAATGTGTGTTCGTGTGTGTGTGTGTCTCTGTACGTATTCATGTGTGTGTGTCTCTGTATGTGTCTCTCTGTGTGTTTGTGTCTGTGAGTGTCCGTGTGTGTGTGTTTGTGTGTGTGCACGTGCCTTTCCTGCACAGCATCAACCCAGGGCCGTCACCGTTCCTGGCCTGTGACATGTGTGGCCGCTCACCCCTTTGATACCGTGACCTCTGGTGTTGCTCCCATGTGCTTTGGAGTGTTAAAGGAACACAGAGGGAAGGGGAAGCCTTTGCCTCAGGCGATGAGTGGCAGAGCCCAGGACCGTGGGGGAAGAGGGCTGTGGGGAATGGCCAGCTTTTGTTTTTGTAATAAAGCAGGTTTATTGATAGTTATTATTTTTTTCCTGATACATACTGTGTCTATATAATTATTTTTATCTGTATTCCGTTTGCAGGAACATTGGCTGGTCTTTCCCTTTTGTCCTGCTGCTGTTGCAGAGGTGCCCCAGGAGCCGAGGCCTGTTGGCCCCACACCCAGGGATGGTTTGCGTGTCCCACCCCTGTGTGTGTGCCATTGCCCCTGGGGCTCCTACAGCCCGGGCAGCTGGGCCAGGCCACGGGGAAAACAGGGAAATTGCTTGTTAGGGTATTTTTCAGCAGGAAGAAGGGGATCATTCTGAATGGTGCTGCTAAAAATTTTTTGATTAAAAATAAATTATTCTTGAGTCTAATTAACAGCTCAGCCACTGTTGTTTGTCTGTTAGTCTCAATTCCCTCTTCCAGCTTTTGGTTATTTTCTAATTGCTTAACAGACATTCCCAGGGAATTGTCTTGGAACCCTTGATGGTGGATTATAAGAAGCAGGTGATGATCAAAAGTTTGTAGTTAGGGCAGAACTGCTTTTTATTCTGCTGTCCTGTGAGTGTGTGAAGTGAAAATAAAGGGAAGCCACTGGGTGTCATTAGGCCAGTGATACCCTAAAAAAAGATGCTGCTCAGACTTAACTTTTGTTCTTCTTTATAATTCCTTTTTGTCATGATGCATTGGAAGTAGAAAACAAGGGTTCTGAAGAAATCAGTTTAGGAGCATTAAGGACTTAATTGGTGGTGATTAACAGAGAACAGGGTCACCTGCAGAGTGGGGAGTGGTCTGACTGCTGCCCCACCGGGGAGCCAGCAGGGCTGGGAACCTGCCCACGGGGATGGAACAGAGAGGGCTCCTCTGGCTCGGGAATGTTTTACCTGAGGAGTCCGGAGGCAGGAATTGGGTGTCTGAGATTGGAGCTGCTCCCTCTGCGTGGTGTCTGCAGCCCTGGGCTCTGCTGGGAGAGGTAAGTGGTTTGCATTCCAAAAATGTGGCTGTGGCTGAGAAAAGGGTACTGTCTAGTCGCCACTGGAGGATAAAACACCAGGAGATGTCCTGGTTTCCAGTGTGTCACCTGAGCAGATGGAAGGCATCACGGTGCTGTGGGTGGAACAGTTGGTATCAAGAACACTTGAATGCAATTTTGCAGAGTTGTTGAGGTGACTTCATTTAGGTCAGTTGAAGCTGTGAATGTTGAGAGTCTTGAAAAATTGGGTCCTTCTTGCTCAGGCAGACCCTGAGTATGCTGTCTTTGTTTAAGGTACTTTTGTGCTGCCTCATAAACCTCAGACAGTCCTGTTGCCAGCACCTAAACACAGTGAAAACAGAGTGGTTTTCCTTTTTCCTGTTTGAACAGACAGACCAAGCACAGTTCGATGTGTGCTGGGGGCCTGAGTGAGCAGGCTGATTGCCAGGTTTTGGGGGGGAAATCTGGGACTGAGGTGCTGTCCAAAGACATCTTCTCCCAATAGTAAGTGTAGATAATCCTGAGCTGTGTCTTTGCTGACAGTGCATCTCTCCTGGTTTCGTAGCATCATCATTTGGCACAGCAGGCTCACTCCCTCAGACCCACAGAGGTGGTTGCAGGTGCATTAATCAGAGGGTGCAGTGCTGGTTTGGAAAGCCTGACCTTCTCTTTGCCTGGGAGCTCAGTTACTTCTCACGAATGGGCAGAGGCAGCAGCACTGTACACACGCACAAGTCCCAGTGCTGGGAGCAGTGAAACCTCTGCACTGGTGGGACACAGCACCAGAGAGGCAAAATGGCAAAATTCATCTGGTTTGCACTGAGAACAAGCAGGATTATAAACCGTGGCTGAAGGAATGGCGTGGGAAGGCTTGTGGGCTGGGCAGAAGCTGCACTATTTACAGCAGGTCCTTGGAGGGGCATCATGGCAGAGCAGTGGGGTTGTGGCTGCAGCTGTCAGAGGGGCCTTTATTCGTTATTATGAAGTTTTTAAAGCTGGTTAGCTGTGTTCCCTTAATTTAGTGTTGTTCACATTATTTGTTATTTGCTTATCCTTACAAGCCTGTTAATCTTGGGTTGGCTGTTTTCCTTTCTGTCTTAGGGCATAATATTTGTCTGTCTTTATGGACTGTCTAAAACCCCGAGAGAAGGGCAATAAATGTTCAAAATGGGTTTATTTCCGTTATTACAGAAAACATACAGACACCAAGAAGGGAGGTTGCACAGTGCTCTAGTACTATCTTGCTTTCCAGGTGGGACAGTCGTTCAGCAGAGCCTCAGCCCCATGGGGTGTGGGCTCACCTGCACTTCGGAGCTTCCAGCTAGGGCGGGATGTAAGTGTCCAACAGCAGAGTAAGTGATGTTCCCAAGCAGGCTGGCAGCATGGGCAGGTAGAATCATGTAGGGCCTCTCCAAGGCCAGCTGGAGACAGAAATAGAAATTCCCCAATTCGGTCACTCCAGCTGAAATGGGGAGAGCTGTGCCAAGGTATATTCCTGGGCTGGTCATTGTGGATGCAGGAAAAACAGCTGAATGGAATTTTTTAAGGGATTCCTACTTGTATTTGGCTGCTGTGCTTCAGACTCAGGTTTGCCTATGTGTTCACTGTTCAGAGTGCCTGAAAATGCACATTGACCCTTTTGGTGTTTGCCAGAACCACAGTTAATAACCATGGTTATCCCTTCTGTATCCCTCAGAGAGGCTGGGATGGACAGCGGGGTGGATTTCATCTGCTCAGGTCCTGAACAAGGAGTTTGGGATCACACAATCTCCCCTGAAGTGTTTACAGCAGCAGCTTCAAGGTTTGGGGGTTTTTTTGGTTGCATTTGCTATTGAAAGTCAATCCCTGTTCTGATGGCTGATCACATGGAGTCTCCTCTCTGAGTGATGTCAGTGTCTGGAAATCAGTTGGGATTCGAGGGCATTTTCAGTTTTTGCTTTGTGGTGAGGCAGGAGATGTGGTCAGGAATGCCTGGCAGCTCCTGAAGCAGAGGTGTGGCTTTTGGCTTTAGAAAAACATTCAGCTTGCAGAACTGTTATAAAGGGGTTTTGGGGGGAGATGGGCTTAGATTGCTAAAGGTTTCAGTGATGGGCCACTGTATGTTCCTGTGTTTGCTCTGGGTCTTTCCAAGGCACAGACCCACAAAACTTGGGACCTTTTTTTTTTCCCTTTTTTTTTTAATTATTTTAAATTTGCTCTGGAGACTCACTGTTAATTGTTAACAGCAGTGTCTTATGCTTCCATGTGGTGTAAGTCAATGAGTTATGGCAAGGAGGAAGAAAAGCATAAAACAAAGACTCAAGGGAAACCTGGGAGGAGAGCCCGGGTTGTTTAAACCCGGAAAGAAGCACCTTTTGTGTGTCCAGCCAGTGAATGGCTGGAACGTGGTGGTGGTGCCTTTGGGGAGGTGCAGCACCATCGAGGTGCAGATTTGGCCCCTCCTTGCCAGGCACGGTTTATTTTTCAGTGCTTCTGTATAATTAATATAAGGCCTGCTCAGGCACAGCCACCCTCATTGGACGTGTCACTCGTTAATCATGCGACCCTCCTAGCCTTGGGTAATGACCTTGAAAGAATATATCAGCCCATGATGGCGGGAGTGAGGAATTAAATTGTTTCTCTGAGTGCTTATGGTCATTGCTGACAATTTATATGACACAGCTGCCCTGAGCCGGCCATGCCGGCCATTGTGCCGCAATCATTTTCCCTCCGGGAAGGGGTGGCTGGGCCGGGATGGGGCTGGGGCCGCTCCTTTATGGGGGGAGGAGGAGGAGGAGGGTGTGCAGCCTGGAAACCCGGGCTGAGGGACTGACGCTGAAAATCCCGGGAAGGCTTTGCTGCAGCCGCTCTCTCCGGGTGCGTGCAGCGTCGCCGTAACGGGGGAATGACGTTAGTGCCATTGTCGCGAATATTTTCCAACCTGAGGAGGGTCCTCAGGTGGAGGATCGAGGTCTCTTTCAGGAAGGGCATTTGTAAGGTTTGGAATCTGAGAAGTGGGCAGGACAGCTTGAATAGGGATGAGATTTGGGTAAGATTCAAGTACAAACATATCAAGTAACAGTGTGTGTTTGTGTGTGCAAAATTAGGCAGGTCCTTTAATTACCATAAGAACCCATCTGATACTCTGTGCATCCATGGAAATTAAGAAGTCAGTTTTAAGATACATCTAAGCTTAATGTAATCATTTATGGGTTAACATCTGTATTTTTATATTTTTGTCTTTTGCTAAGTGTTAAATGTACTTGGGAAGGTATTTATTATTTGCAGATAATGAGTAAATGGCTTTCTTAGTTGTTATATATTGGTATCTGCTTTTAGACTGATGAAATAATTTGTTACAGTTCTTCAATCGTATTATTTATAGAAAACATGTAGCTGAGGATCTAAACATCAGATTGTTCTGCTATTGCCATATGGGTTGCTTTTATCTAAATATAAACAGTTGATAATTATCACTAGAACTATTGGCTAAAATCACAAAATAGACCAAGAACAAATAGCAATCTCATTCTTCATTAACATTTTAAAAATGAAATAGATGTACTTGTTTATGCCTTCAGTTAATTTGGCTCTGCTTTTACAGAACTGTAAATGAACCAGAACATTTGTTTCGTACAATCTATACAATATTTTATATGTATGTTTGTATTGGTGAGCTCAGGCTGCTGGATTTTGAGAAGGCTGGTACGTACATTTATTAATGTATTCGTGGAAGGGCAGGAAGGGAGCTTAAAGCCCATCTCATCCCTGCTGAGGCCAGGGGCACCTTCCACCAGCCCAGGTGGCTCCAAGCCCCATCCAGCCTGGCCTTGGACACTTCCAGGGGTGGGACAGCCGCAGCTGCTCTGGGCAAATATTGATTGCTTCTGTCTCAAACTCCTTTAAAAGGCTTGGCTTTCTCATTGGTTCTAGCAGCTTATTATTCCTTTACTTTTCCTTGTTTTTCAGTTTCTCTAGCAGCTCCATTTGTGTGTAGGTCGTAGCTAAGGGTGTGCGGTTGCCACCGCAGTATTCTACTGGTTTGAAAACCTCAGGGAGAATTACACAGGTCAGCAACAGCTGCATAAAACTTACCTGTGAAATACGGACAAAACCAGGCAACAAGGCCAAGTGAAGATAGTGACTGGGAGGAAATGCTGTCTTCATATGGATGTCCCCTTTTTAGTATGTGGTTAGAGCAGAGAATGAGGGGTCTAGTTATGCCGTTGATTTACTCTGTGGAACGTCACTGATTAATTTGTGCTGTTACTCCCATTTCTGTGTTTAGGATTAGAGTTAAAAAGATGATAATAGTTCAGTATCAATATTATTATTGCCTCAGGTTTGGGTTGGTTGTATTTTGCCCTTTCCAAAAGGGTTCTTGTGGTTCTTGTGAAGGGCCTGGGCCCAGTCCCAGGTGAGGCGGGAGGGCCGTGGCTGCAGGTACAGCCTGACTCGTGTTTATTGGCATAACAGCAGGGCAGTGTCCTCCCCCCAGCCCGGCCATGGCTGGTGTCACCTCAGGGCCCTGGGCTGTGTGTCACGGTGGGAATGTGTCCCTGCCCCACGTGCTGGGTCTGTCGCTCACCTGCAGGAGGGCAGAGACTGGCACGTCATGCACACGGTGTACACACAAAGAACCCTTCCCCAGGTGCAGCTGGGGCTCCTCTGAGCGCCGATTCTCATTTGAAGGTGAAGACCAAGTTGGTGGGGATGGTTTTAATTTCCCCTGGGAGACATGTGGTCTGGATGTGACTCCACGGCTCCACATGGGAGAACCAGCTTGTGGCCAGGCCTTCCCCTGGACAGCAGGCTGGTCCCTTCCTTGCTGGTTGGAAGGGAGCCCTGAATGCCTCCTCAGCTCAGGCACTCAGCAAGATGTCGCCTTTCCTTATTCAAATTCCTGTTCTGATCGGCTGAAGGGCGAGTGCTGCAGCCCGTCCCCACACTGCGTTCCCCACGCTGACGTCAGCCTTCTTGTGCGGCAAGGATATTTTAAATTTGTTTATCTCGGTGATATCAGGTGCTTTGGTTGCTGGCAGCCCACATTAGCATGGCAGAGCAGCAAGTATGTACATATATATTTATATTTAGCATTTTTTTCTGGTATGTTCAGCTGAAAAGGCTTGGCTTGATTAATATTTTCCGCTGTCCGGTAACCATGGCAATGGGGTCAGCAGATATAATACTTAATTTAATCTTCCAACTGCCTCAGTGTGCATCACCAGTGTCCCGAATAATAGAAAGCCTTTTGCTTCTCTCTGCGTTCCTCCCTCCTTCCCTCCCCTCCCTCTCTCTTTCTCCCTCTCATTCTCTTGCTTCATGTATTATTATCTTTGCCAGTGGCTCCCTCATATGACCCAGAAGGAATAAATGGAGGTTTTGCATTCCATGTATGTAGCTTATAAAATAAAACATATCCTCAAATGTTTGAAGCCCCCCTCCCAGCCCGCCGGGTCCCCTCCACCTGCAGTGGTGCCCCCTCCCCAGCAGGCTCTGCAGCCGATCTCCAGGGCCGTGGCAGTCGCGGAGCTCGGCGGCTCCGGCACGGCCCCGGACGCTCTCTGGCCACCTCCACCCAGTGGATGTCCCTCCGCCCCAAGCCCGGCTGACTGGCTTTGCTCTCCAGGTGGGTTCAGTCCATTGCTTTGTGTTCACCCGGCCCACGGTCCCCTTTAGGTATTTCATTTTGCTCTTTTGGCTTGATTTTTTTTATAAGTTGTTTTGTTTTAAACCACAGTTGCCTTTTTTCACAGCAGATGCTGTTGCTTTTGGATTGGTTTTGGGGAAGGAGAAGAACTGTATGCATGCTCCCAGACAGATTTAGTCATACTATTGAAAAAAAAGAGCCTTTTCTTGCTCAAAGCCTTTTTGGAATTGCCCAGAGACCATGGGACTGACCTGGTGCAGGTCAGGCTGTTCTTCTCCTCTTCCCACCTGCCCCATGTCCTCATGTCTGATGGAAAGAGAGGAGTGTTCTCAGGAGTTAGAGAGATTCCAGAGGTGGAAGGGATATCGGAGTGGAGAGACCCTTGAAATCTCCATAACCAAAATTCTTCCTGTTATTTTGTTAGTCAGTTTTAACCTATCCCTGAATTTAACCAAAGAATTTTTTTTTTTCTTTTTTCCAAGGTGGTATTTGGGAGACAGAATGGTTGTGACCACAGAATGAGTAAATGAGGGACCTTTTCCTTTCTCACTCCATGGGAATGAGTTCATGTGTTTGTTGGTTACCTCCAACACCATTTCTGTGGGCACAAGGACCAAGAGAGCCCATCGGGGTCTCTCCAGTTTACACTCTGCTCGTGCAGAGTGTCATTTGTCAAAGCCCATCAGGTTATTGCCCAGGTGTTTAGTGATGGCCAGAAGGGCTAAAGTTGGGAAGGAACTGAAGTTCATCCCATCAGCCCAGATCTGAGATGCTGATTTGCCAAAATACTTTCTGGCAGGCAGTGATTGCTGTGAGGACACGACACCCCTGCCCATTTCTGAAGCGTGTCCATTCCTTCTCTGTGAGCGCAGGACCATGCCCGTGGCTCAGCCACGCTGCTGGGGCAGGTGTTAACCTGGCAGTACCAAACCCCCGCCATTTCACTAAGAAATTGCCCAAATTGATGTGGTTGCCTGTAGTTGAGGATACGGTTTAATGGTGGACGTGGTGGTCATGCTGGGTTTGGACTGGATATCTTAAAGATATTTTCCCACCTTAAGAATTCTATGATTCTATACATTTAAAAAAACCTCAAGACAAAATATTGGTCCTCCCTCACGTTTGTCTAAAGTACTCGGCTGCTTTGTTGGGTAACACCTTTTGTGTGTGGCCTGTTTTATGGTTCTTCCTCAGGACACTCTTTGGTCATTTTGTTTCCTGAAATAAATCCTGCCCACATTTTTGGTGTAGAGAAGGCCTGAATTAGGAAAGCTTGATCTGTCCTCCCCAAGAGCAAATGGAGATGCAGGAGAGTGTGGGGGCTGTCAAGAGCCCAGGGAGGCTGCAGGTTAGTTCAGGATTTCCTAACAATTGAAAAAATAGACAGCAACCTTTGCAGTAACTCATCTCTATTTCCTTTGTTCCAGAATATTCCATATATTCCACTTTTTCTTCCATCTTTTGCCTTTCTGTGTCATCGGCAGAAGTACTAATACCTACATAGGCTTCATGAAAGCAGTTACTGAGATTCGATTTCATCTTATTTTTGATTATTATAGTTCAATGATTTTTCTTCTTTTAATATGCATTTGAAGTGTTTTCTAAAGTAGCTTTCTGTCCCATGAATCTACTTACATAACCTACCATGAATGGAACTCGGATAAAAAATTAGAAATGGAAATTTTTTAGTTTTGAAAAGTCCCTAAAATTAATATTTTTTGCTACTAAAACATCCTAATGTTAATGTTATTTCTCAGGGACTTCAAGAATGGAGAGAAAATACCAGGTCTGTTGGAAATAGTCTTTCTCTCTTGTGAAAAATTCAGCTCTCAGCTGCCGTGAGGGACTTAACTGTTGCATCTCACTGGGCAGAACTGTCCCTGAGCCCCAAACAAGCTTGTGTTAAATGCGTTTTACCACATGTTGTATCTAATATTGTGGATCTCATGATCACATGCTCTACGAGTGTATAAATATAAGAGTTCTCCCTCGCATGCGTATTCATGCCGTAGCATTAAAATATTACATGCACTAATCTCTGAAAATGTTGGAGAAACATGTGGGAAATAACCGAGCATCCGTTCAGATTTACAGGATTCCTGCCAATCATTTGCTATTTGATGTAAACATACCAGCAACTGTGGGTATAGAACTGAGGCGATCCCCATTGCTGCG
This sequence comes from Grallaria varia, assembly GCA_013396735.1. Taxonomy (NCBI): domain Eukaryota; kingdom Metazoa; phylum Chordata; class Aves; order Passeriformes; family Formicariidae; genus Grallaria; species Grallaria varia. Next base: position 102,248 of record VWZG01004958.1, on the reverse strand, counting down.
TGGCACAGACCCTGCCCCAGCCACCTCTGCTCCGGATGTCCTGCCCACAAACACCCACCGAGTGCCTGTGCCCGGGGGCGCCAGTGCTGCTCTCCCCTGGCTCTTCTCTGAGCTTTGCGGAGCCTGGGCCTGCTCTGCCTCCGAGGTCTGTGGGAGCTTCCAAAGAAGGAGGGTCACACAGTGTTCCTTTTTAAGGAAAGCTATTTGAATGAATTAATAGCGGTTCTGGCCTTCCCTTTCCTCCGCAAATAAGAGTCCTCTGCCTGCAGTGGTTGGGCAGCATTCCTCTGTGAGTAAGAGAAATTGAAATTGTATTTTGCAAACCCCTTGAAGGGTGGTGCTCAAGCCCTCTTTTGCCTGCGTGGAGGAACTGAGAGTGCAGAGATTTGATAGATTTGGGAATGTCTTCTTTGCTGCAGTTTAGTAAATCAGGTTTGGGTTTTATCTGCTGATTTTATTGTTCATTAGAAATCAATAAGTCTTAGATGGTGTAAATAACGGTCTGGAGTAGCATCTTCGGTCCTGGAGCAGCCGGGAGACTTGGAGCACAGGAGCTGTTTGTAGTGCTGGTGCAGAAGAGGAATTTCTGTGCTCCGAAGAGCAGGAATGCCCTGGAATGGCAAGGCTGGTCCATAGGATTTGTGCTCTGCTCTTTTTCTCTGTAAAGTTGTGGAAAACAATTTGGAAGAGGCCTTGGGAGATCGTGTAGTCCATATTTTTGTCTGAGATAAGATGTGATCTATCAGAGTCAGCTTTTGGTATACAGAAAGCACTTACTGTAATAAATAGCAACAGTTTTTGCCAGGCTGAGGTTTGCTGACAGTTCCCAGATTTTACACTTCAGGCAGTGTATTTAAATGACTTACAAGGTGTAAATTGCTGCGTAGCTGCTGTGCAAGTCGTGGGTTTTTACTGTGTTTGAAGCAGAAGCAGTGACATGCAGGAGGAGCTGTGGGGTGTACGGCAGGAGCTGGGGCCTCTCACAGAGAAGTGACACCTGGCAGGGAGTTCTCCCCAGGACACACCTGTAGGTGTGGTGCTGCCCCAGGGCCTCGCTCAGGTCAGCCTGTGCTGTGTGCACTTTGCACTCTTGGAGATAATTCTTGTTCTGAAGAGTTTGTGTTCTATTTGGGACCAAAAAGAAAAATATTAAAGAAAAAGTTGTTATTGGAAAGGAGAAGCTTAATCCGATATTATTTATTGCTCAGAGTTGTCCTCTGTTATTTGGAGCTTGAACAGTAGCCACCTCCTGCTTTTACATTAATCATAATTTTCTTGTCCTATAACATTGTTTACCTTTTTCTAATCTTCTGTTACACCTTGCCTTAATGTGGAGTGGTTGGTTGGTTTCCTTTACCTTCTGCTGTTTCTGCTTTGTGTCCTGTATCCACCATTTGGAGCCCAGGGAGTGAGGAAGTGCAAAAGGAAGGACCAGGACTGGTGCTGAAGAGAAAAGGGAAAAGCAAGGATTGTAATGAATTCTGCAGAGGTGGATCTGGTGGGTGCTGAGCCCGGGGGAGCCGGGTCAGTGGTGGACCCCAGGGCTCCACGGGCTGCCCAGGGATGGCCAGGAAGAGCTGCCTAGCCCCTCTGGGTGTGCTTGGGTGACGGATGGGCCTTTTAACAGCAGCACTTGTGTTGTGTCCGCGTGTTTGTGTTTCCAGCCACATCTCCATTAAGCGAGGAGCCCTCGGAGCAGCCCCTCCATCCTGCAGACATTTGCTTTACGTAAAGCAGCTCTGAGCTCTGTGAGTATTGATGTAGACATTACCACAAATCGCCACTTAGGGACCGGCAGGAATTGACTAACTGGTTTCAGATCCAATACACATAACCTGATCAGACGCAAACTTTAAGTACACTTGCAGTCGTGCCAACTGCACCGGCGGGGAAGTGACTCTTCTGCCGGCTCTTTAAAGAGGCCCTGAGGGGAAACCATGAAAAAATAAAGACTGGGGTTAAGACTTGTGCTGCAGCTGTTTTAAGATGAAGAGTTAGTCCTGGCATGAAAAATTAAGACAGGACTGTTCTTTGTGAGGCTTGGTTTGTAAATTTTTTTTTTAAATAAAACTCACTGATTCAGGCTTTACAGCCACCACAGTGAGTGTGGATTCCTGAAGTTGTTCTGAATCTTCTTTGTGTTAAAAGTCCTGGATGTTCTCCTGGCATTTGCAGTCACTTGAAAGGGACTGTTCCTGCTGCCAGGTGGGCAAAACATTGGACTAGGGAAGATACATAAAACCAACTGAGACCTGATTTTCCTAATTTTCATTGTCAGTGTGGTGTTTTCTAAAACTTCGGGGTTTGCAGGGTAGTGTTTTTTTTTCTGAGAACGGAGGCTGGGACTGAACCTGGCTGATGGCATGTGTGGGTTGGTCTCATGGCCATGTCACACTGTGGAGCTCACCAGGATCTCAGCCGGGAGGGATCGTGGGGATGGTGAGCTTTGCTCTTGTGGTGTTAGAAACAAAAGCATTTAACATGTTTGGCATTAACTTGTGGTGTCACAGCTGAGAGCTCCACTCAAAAAGTTGGCAGTTGTGAATTTTTTAGTAGATCATAACAATCAAACAGGATTCTGTGTGCTGGGATTGAGAACTGTGGGATGATCAAAGAAGGTGGGGAGAGTGAAAGACAAATTTGAATCATTAGTGGGAAATGGAGCCTCTTGTGCAGCAAAGTTGGGTGATTCAGAGAACAAATCTGTGTTTAGCTGCGTGAATCTGAGTTAGGGAGGGAGAAGGGCTGGTGCTCTGTGGCCTGTGCAAGCAAGAGAGCCATGCTGGGTATTCATCCCAATTGTGGGTCTGCAGCTAAACGTGGCATGGAGCAGTGTCAGTTCTGACTGAACACGGGGCTGCTTGGGGCAGTCACAACTGATGTTGCTGTCCCATATTTAGTATTCCCAGAACTCAATATTGCCATGGAAAGCCCAGGAGGGTCCAGCAGGGCACCGAGGACTGTTTTCTTATTACTAAACCGAGAGATATTAACAACACAATGTAGGAATAAAAAAAAAAAAAAAAAGGCAAGCAAAGCCGGCCGCCTGCTCTTTTCTTCTCGGCATTATTATTTGTGACAAAGCCTTTGGTCCATTTTTCTTCATAATTTGCAGGACTCCTAATGGGAACAGCACCTCCCAATTACCATGGTTGCCAAAGGCTAATTTGGTTACCCTCAGGATCCACAATAGAGAAACTGTGTCGGCCCTTTGTAGATATTTGCATACTATACATACCGGGAATGTAAAACAGCTGCCCGGGCCCTATTCCACTATCATGGCAATTATGGGTCATTAGCTTTTTCTTTTTTTCCTCCCTTTCTCCCTCTCCTTTCCTTGTTCTCATCTTCTAAACTCTGGCAGGCAGCAGAAGCAGCTGAAGGGTTTGGAGGGAGCAGCAGCAGGATGAGGAGCTGCCTGGTCCCACTGAGGGGCTGGTGCTGACACGCGGCTGGGATTGTGCTCGTGGTGTCCTCCCCCAGCAGTGCCCAGGGCCCTGTGCTGGCGGTGGCACGGCCGGGTGGGCACCTGTGTCCCCATCAGACAGCCCTGCCAGCACCCCCTTCTCAGGGACACTTCCCAAACTTTAGTGGGCTCCCAGGGGCCCAGAAATTAAGGCAGGGGACAAAAGGGAGCTCCTCGTAATTCGGTTGGGATTCAATTTGTTAATGGCTGGAGCCTTTTAATAGTTTATCTCCCTTTTGTTCTGGGCAACGTTTACAGTCTCGGGTGCAGTTTACAAGGAAGTGATGGTTTTGCATATACATTAATTTTTTTATGAACTGCTAATTTTATTGACAATAAGGATAGATTGAAAGACCCAAAGCTTTTGTGTTGTTTTGTTAAAGCAAATAAGTAAAGCACAAATGTAAATTACATCTCCAGGTTCACATTAGAGGTTTGCAAATAATACTGAGCTAATGGTTATTGCTAAGGAAAATAGCACTGGGATCAATATTCTATACAGTAGAACGCAATACCTCTCTCTCTTTTAATCACCTCATTGCAGAAATGGCATTGAAATTTGAAATCTCATTTTCTCCATTTGTACAAATTGAACATAAATCATTGTGAGTGAGGGGAGGTTTCGGGCAACTTCACTCTTTGTGGGATTGCATTGCTAATTAGTGCTGGAGGGAAAGGGGGATAGAGCCAGTGCTCCACTGGACTCTGACCTGCCGAGGATGGGTCGGCAAAAAAAAAGAGGGGAATAAATGGTGGGCTCCACCGTCTCTGCAAAGGCAGCAATTGTGATAGTGGTTCCTTCCCACCATAAAAAATGGATAAATAATGAAGAACAAAGTGCTGACGTGGCTTTTGTTGGTGTGGAGTGTGCCTGATGCTGTAGAAAGCACAAGCTCAGTCTGCAACTGCTTCCCAAGGAGCTTGGAGGGCGAGTCCTGTGGCCCGTGGGTGCCGTGCCCCAGGTGTGTGTGCCCGGTGCTGGTCACTGCAGGGCTCCAAAGAGTGCTGCTCCTGCTGGCTGGGGAGAACACTGGTCTGCTCTTCCACTGCCTGTAATTTGCTTCAATCGTGTATATGAGGGAAATACCAAAAGAAAAACCTTTGCTGATACCTTTACACCCCTTTTCCTGTGGGGTGCATGAGCTTTTCTGTGGCACACCACGTGTGTACTCTCCAGCATCTCTGCTTATCCGCAGTGATCCAGGACAGCAAAAACCTTCAGATAAAGATGGGAGCTCTGGGGTCAGCGATACAGGCCCACAGATGGGACAGATTTGGAATAAATAGGGGTTTATTTGTTTGCATGGAGAGGATACTAGAGTGAGTGTTATGGAAGGAGGATTCAAAGTGACTGGGAAAGGTTCACATAGAGCAGATGGGTTCCAAGTATCACCCCATGGATAAAGACTGTTTGAAATTATTCACTATCAGTCCCAGAGATTTATCACTATACCTATATTTTTCCATCATTTTTGTGCTTTCTAAGCCACTACAATAGGAGATAAATAGGGAACTTTATGGGAGAAACTGTTATTAAGGCTTATTATATAAATTTGTTCTTGCCGATTTCAATAGCTGAAAGTGAAGAAAATAAATAAAATACCCTTGAAAGTGAAGCACAAACACTGAGCTGGCAGAGCTGCTAGCAGAGAAGAAATAACTCGCATAATTTTAGAACCTTGAGGGCAGAAACCTCAGACTCAAACCAAAGGGTGGTTTGGGTCTAGGCCATTTAAGAGAATGAGGAAGAGATCAAAATTATTTGAAATGTTTATTTGAAATCAAGATGTTATTTAAATGAATACTTAGTCTTAAGGAAAGATGAGGAGGATAAATGATAGAAGTTGGCTCCATCCTTGGCTTCATCTGTGCTGCCAAGCTGTGGAGCATTGAGAAAACATAAATATAGATGTTTAAAGCAAAAAAAGAGTTAAGTAAAGCTACTCTGGGAAAACACTCATGTCAGGAGGCTTTTTTACCCTGGATTTCTTCCCCTGCCCACCCTTAAATGCCTTGCCTTGAAAGTGATGGACTTTGAGGTTAGGTGGCTGTCAGTGCTGGAGCAGTAGGACAACGAGCTCTTTAACCAGTAATTATGCAGAGACATTTATCTATTTATTATGTGATTGACTGAGAGATTTGCTGTTTTGCACGTAGCACAGTTTATTTTGAAAACACAAAAGTAGTTTGGAAGTTCTGTAACTTGCTGATGCGTCAGCAGCTGCAGAACCCCACGGATTCTCCAAGGAGCACTGGGTAAGCTGAACTCCACAGGTTAGCAGAGCTGGTTTGCTCAGGACCACTATGGAAAAAATGAGTTGAAGAGATTTGCTCTTCCCAAAGTCTCAGTTCTTTGGGATTGCTGGCAGGAAGGTCCAGGTCAGGGCATGTGGGTGAGGGACAGGGCTTGTGGCTAAAGGAGGCAGGAGGGTCATGCTCTGTGAGTTGGTATTTTTCTTCTGAATTTATCATCTCATGCTCTGCAATATAAATGTTTATAAATGAAATACATTCATAACTAAGTGCATGCATAAACAATTGATAAATAACTAGGGGCTGCGTGCACAGATACGCTGATGTCTGTGCGCCCGGTATGGATGAGGCACCAGCATCTCCTGATGCTGCGGAGCGGTTGGAACAGTGGCTGTGAATTATCTGCTCCTCATATTGATGGGATATTTCTGGAGCATAAAGATAATAATTAAAGTGTCACTTTTTTTTTAGTTGCATTCCTTATGAAGATCTGCTCAATATTTTATAAGTTGTATTTAGCTTCACTGGTGCCAGTAGAGAGAGTTCATTTTGGGAGCAGACTCCACAAGGAGCTGCTATATTTTTAAGGAAGCTTCCAGTGCAGGCAGGCTCCAGGAATCCCAGCTGGCACGTGCCTGGAATGCTGCACGCCTTTGGTGTAGGCGAGCATTATAAAGAGCATGAATTCTGTGTGGAATAAAGGTCTGTGGCTCCTCATGCCTCAGTCCGGGGTGTGTCAGAGCCTGGCGTCCTGAGGAAACGCAGCTTCTCCCTGGACATCCCAGCAAACGATGCTCTGGATAAACAGCACAGCTCCCTGGAAAGGAGGAGCCCCAGGCTGCAGGGAGAGGAAGGCCCTTGCCCAGGGGTTGGGAAGGATGCTCCTGCGAGGCTGTGTCTGTGGTGGCACTCGGGCGTGAGATCCAAGGGTGTCCTGAAGCTCTGCCAGTGCCCTGCCGGGGTGCCCAACCCCTGTCCCAGCAGAACCTCACCTCTGTGGTGGAGGAGGCATTTAGAAACCTATGGAGCCCAGAAGGAGAGAGTTATTGTATGAGTAATAATAAGCACTTAAATAGCACTTGACAACTTGATTGATACAAACATTAACAGATTAACTCCTGAAGGACCTGGTGATGGATCTGCGTTTCCCTGGACTGCAGTTGGAGAGACTGAGGTATAGAGGCAGATTAATTTCCTTGCTGACCCACAGTGTGTTGCTGGCAAAGGCAGAATTAGAGTTAGAAACTTCTTAATGACCAATTAGCAAAATTACGAAGCAAAACAGTGGTAGCTCTGACAGCAACCTCTGGGAACAGCACGAGAGGACACTGCATATCCTCAACGTCCCATTCCTGAGTAGTAATTTTAGTCAAGAGTTCATAATTGTATCTAGAAATTAGGATTATTTTTATCATGTGTGTTGCCTTGAATCAATCTAGTTCTCTATTGCACGTCTGCAGATTCTGGCTTTACAGATATTTATCTATATTTAGATGCATGCAAATATGGCTGTAGCAGTACAGCCGTAAAATGCAGCCATCCATAAACTAACTGGGATATATGACTCTCTCTACTTATTGGCACTGCACTTTTGGGTATGTACATTAAATATGTGTCTATTTTACTACCTGGAGAACACAAAATGAGTGAAATCCAGCTATTTGCCTATTACTCTTTGACTGAAAAATTGTGCATGTTTATAGTTGAGATAGATACACGGTTCATGCTTGGCTGGGATGGAGTGAAGGTGTTATTGATGAGTTTGGGATGAGGCAATACTTATGAGGAGTGAGGCCCTGCGTGACTTACGGGGCTCATCCCAGACTAATGCCAATAAATTGTTTGTGTCACGCCACGTCTTGGTGTATTTTGGGCATGCTGCATATTTTACAGGCAAACTATTTCAGAAAGATGTTGGAGACTTAAAGAAATTATTTGTACCATTTTTCATAGGTTTCTCCATGTGAAGTCAGACTGGCAGCTACCAGGGCTTTGAGTTGTACAGAGATGACTTTAGAAACCTTTACATATATAAAGTATGATTTTTGTGTATATAATAATGGAGAGATTTTTAAGATCCTATCTGTCTTGAACTTTCTATTCATGGAGCGCTCTACTCACGCTAAAGTGTCAATGTCCTTGTTCTGTCCTTACTGAGCTGCAAAAATATTGGGTGGCCAACATCCCATCTCCAGTGCCCTCAAAACTGGGCTTTGTGGATGAAATTTTAGTAAAGTTTGGGGCATTTGAAGTGAAAGGGGTGGAGGAGGGTGAAGGTGCAAAGAGTGCTGTGCCCACACACAAGCACCTGCATAGCAGCCCCTCTGGTGGCAGCACCTGGTGCTCAGGACTTGGAGGGGGGCATGGAGAACATCCCCTTAGGTGCTCGGTGTTCCTGCTCTGTGTCCTTTTGAGTTGGACATCAGGAGGAATTTCTTCATGGAAAGGGCTCTCGGACATTGGAAGGGACTGCCCAGGGAGGTTTGGAGTCCCCATCCCTGGAGGTGTCCAGGGAAGGACTGGCCGTGGCGCTCAGCTCTGGTGCCGCCCTCAGGGGCTCCTGCCCTGGATTTTGGGCTGAGCCTGGTCCTTCACTCTGCTCCCCACAAAACTCACCAAACCTGCGGCACGGGCAGGGAGATGCATTTCAAACACTGTAGGTTTAGCTGTGATTTTAAAATGAAAGAATTCCCAACAGTGACAGGAATTGTGACGGGGCTTTGGAGGCTTTTCCTGGTGCCGCAGGGAGGGATGGGGAGACCAGGGCACCAGGGAATGGTTCCTTAAGCCCTCTCCTGATCCGCACACGAGGCCATGCCCGTGCTAATCCCTTGCACTGTGAGCTGGGTCGAGTGTGGGCCGGGAGGGCACCGAGCCCAGCCCGGGGCCACCTCGGCTGCTCCCCAAATGGGGTCCCGAGCCCCAGAGCAGGAGGGGCCGTGCCCAGCCCAGCTGGGACATCAGCCCCACATTTGGAGCAGAATAATAATTCTGCAGATCAAAGCAGCTCTTCTTCAGACAATTACAGTAAAATTGAAGCTCTCCTCCAAGAGGAACGTGTGCCCTTGTTGTGGCTTCCCTTTTTTGCCCTCCTTTTCTTTCTTCCTGCCCCCCCCCCCATTTTATTTTTTTTTTTATCCTTTATGAGCAAATTGCTTTTTCAGGGCTATAGAAAGAACTGATTGGAAGCTGAAATCCTCCCTCTCTGCCCAGGGGTGGGATTCCCAGGGTTAGACATGTAACATCTGAAGGGTGCTTTTTTTTAAAATTGATATCTGAGAATAAAAGAGAGAATAGTAGGAGAAGCTGATCAGGAATGAATAAAGTCTCCTTTTAAGCTGAAATAACCTTCCCCCCCTCCCCAATTTTCCCTCCAGAAAAGCCGGACTGTAATTGCTTGCAATCACTCGGCACAAATTGTCTGTGCGTATTTGCTTTTTAATTTTGTATAATCTGGTCCATTTCGCTCTCTCTGCCTTTGAGCTTAACCTCTCTCTTTCTCTCCCTCCTTTTCTCCCTCGCATGCCTTCCCTTTCTCTCTTGCTTTAATTCTTCGTTCCTGCTAAAAAAAATTATTACTAATTCACAATGATCTTTGATGGCTTTTACTAAGGAAAAGGCACTCAGGAAAAAAAAAGAGAAACTGAGTGGACCTGTGCTGCAACTGGTGAGATTTCCTTGTTATCTTTGAAGTGCTTGTTTATTTGTCTATTTATTTCATTTCTGTTTCCGTGAGACGCAGGGAGCTGGTGTAGCGCATCCATGGGATGTGTTTGCCCGGTGCCCCGGCTGAGCCGGCGGTGTCGGGGCTGTGTCGGTGGCACCTGGGGACAGCTGGTCCCTTCCATCGGGGAGCCCCGGGGCCGCCGCCACGAGGGGTGTCTCTGCCAGGTGAACTCGGTGCATCGTAAATAACGTTTCTGGGGTTTGGTGCTCAGAATTTCAGGTTCTCGTTCAGATTTTGCACTGAGATTTTCTTCAACAGGTGCCTTTGGGAGCCAGTCTCTCAAGGTTCTGCCCAATATTTGAGTAGAATCCTCACTGATGTTCTTAAACAAAAAAAATAAAATCCTGTGTGTTAGAGGACGGTAACAGAGGTCCCAGAGATGAGAAGGTGCAGGGACACCATCTGTCAGAGCAGCTTCTCCTCGTCAATACGCCATTTAAGAGGAGTCCTTGTAGTTCCAGTGGTGTCTTGGCACCAGGGTGGGGATCGAAGGGCTGAAGACTTCGGCCCCATGACAGTTTTTCATTTTATTTTATTTGTTAAGCCACTCCTGACTTTGCTCTGGCAGCTCCCTCTGGGCCCCAGGGGACTGGGTTGTCCTGACCCATCAAGACTGGGCCCACCATGGAGAGCAATGCTCTGCTCCTGGGCCAGGGGACCCGCAACCCCATCGGCTCCTCTTCCCCTCCCTGCCCCTGCTCTGGCTTCCCAAAGCAGAGCGTGGTGTCCTGCTGCCTGGCAGCCTCTGGGAATTCTGCGGAGGATATGCTGTAATATCATATTACACAAATTATTTGGGGATTCCTGGTTCAGTATTTGTTTGCTTGTGTTTCAGGGCTTGGTTTGTTTGGGGTTTTTCATTCTGACAATGAAAAAATGTTTAAAAACCAAAACCCAGTGAAAATAAATACAGCATTATCTATTTTCTTGTAACTTGGCGTTTTTTGTTTGCTCTTCCCAGAAACAGTGCACTCATCCTTCTCAGATTTGGGTGGTAGGTTACAAATGCTCTGAATCGTTTACTTCAAAGAAAACATTCAGGCTTTTTCTTTTTGAAAGGACTTCTATGAGTGGTTCTAATCATGAGCAGAGATGTTTGTATGAATAATCACCTGGTCTCCCAGAACAACTTGAGAAAGAGCCCCATGTGCTTCCCCCGTGTTGCAGGAGGGTGCAGGCTCCAGACCTAGCTGAAATCCTGTTGCTCCAAAGGGTCCTACTTTCTGCACATGAGTTTAACTTCCTATTTGGAGTCACTCTCTGGTGGGATGCTGCAGCAGGTTCAGGCTCTGGTTTCTCTTGAATTTTCTCCCACAGGTAAATTTTTTTCCCCTCATAATGCCTTTAAAGGTAAAAAAGAGCAAGCCTGTGGCTGCATAGGAAATCCTGAAAGGGTCTGGATTCCATTCTTCAGGCTCTGGAGGGACCAAGAGATCCATTGCAGGCACTGGCCTTCAATGTAAACAAGTAAAGTACATTGAAAAAAACGTAAAGAAAACGCAGCTGTACCCTAAAAACAAATAGTTGCCAATTCCCAGCAAAGAAACCTGTAGGAAAAACCCAAGCAGTTTAAGAAGGAAAATTCCATGTATATTTTTCTTGATGCATTTTAGGTTTGTTTGTAACAGATTTATAATCCTGTATTATTCAGCTTCTCATCTGAAATTCCAATGAGCTGTTTGAATGGTCTGGTGCAGGCTAGGAAGTAAAGAGCATAAAATAGTCCCATTGACTTATGATTTTCTGCTGACTTTTTCATTGTCATCCCATATCTTCATTCTCTGTCTTCAGAGCATTCCGGGAATGTCCTCAGTTGCCTGTCTGATAGTGCCCTGGAATATAGGAAACGGGATGAATTGCAGATGACTCAATAATTTATTCAGATGTGGTCTATCATCTCTGGGCAGTAGGGAAGGCGGCTTGAAACGTATGTGGCGAGTGGGTGGGAGGTTTTATATGAGTTTTCTTTCTTCCCAGACCATTTTTCCTCCGACTTGTGGCGTCTTCCTTAACAGCAGAGCCTTGTCCTGGAGGCTTCAAATTTAGCCAGAACAGGCTGAAAAGATGGGAATGTCCAATCAAAGTAGCACCTTCTCTGTGTTGTATCTCAATACTGAATGCAACAACTCCTGTTGAAGCACAGGAAGACGTTTGTGGCAGTTGTATTTTTTTTTTTTTCTAGAGACCGACTGACCTTATGTTTTTAAATAAGATCTTGATGGGAAGAACAGGATCTCTGTGCTGGACCACAGGGCCTGAGAGTGGAGAGCCCCAGTTTTAGCTGGTTCAGGGTAAAGGTGTTGTGTTCAGTTTGAGGTGACTCTCACACAACTCCTGTGTGAGATTTCTTAGAGCTGTGAGTGTCTGGTCCTTTTTGTTTCCCCTGAGCTGTCTCTTCACAAAAGATATTTCAGGGTCTTTCAACCAGTTAGGAAAGTTCATTATATTTTTAATACAATGTAAAAAAAAAAAAAAAATTAAAATAATGATTTGATATACAGGCATTGATGAAAGATGTATTTTTAAAGTAGTAAATTAAAATCTCATTAATATTTCAGTGAGAATATTTTGTGCTTATCTGTTTCATCTCTATTTTTGACCTATGGCTTGGAGTTCACAGCATGAAGGAGATGGTGAAATCTGTTCACCATAAAATGTTAATTATAAGTAAATTACAGCACAAACGTTCAATCAGCCACATTAATTCTACATAAAGTGAATTATTGTAGCAGAAAATTTTAAAATGTGACTGAATTTTATAATCTGCATCCTCCATTTTCTACCTTTGCTCTGGGTGCTGTGCCTGCCCAGCATGGCTGAGTGCTTTGTGTGCCCACGGGAAGCGCCTTCTCCTTAGATGATGTCAAAAGCGGAAGGGCACGATTTGATCCAGTTGTTTGCAGCTACTTGGTGTCTCCTGAGTACAGACTATTTCCTTTGCCCAGCTGTGGGTGCTGTGGCAGGACGGGCGCCCGCGGGGCGGTGACCTGGCGCTGGAGTCATCACAGCCTCACGTGCACTTGCACAACACAGAATTTGGTTTTAATCCTGTATTTACTCTGACAAGCAAAAGCCGTAGCTGAATCCCCGTGTAGTTTGAAAATGTGGATGGAAGTCTTGCTGGCCTCCTGACCACCCTGAGGGGAAAAGGCTCCATCTGAATCCCAGGCTGGTCTATAATGTCGCTGCCTTTGTAAAGCCAAATGTTGCATAGCATTATAAAAGAATTTCTGCCAAGATGCAGCAATTCCCTTGAAGGAAGGGAGCAGAAGAAATTCCTGATTTGCTCATAGGAGGTCTGTGAGTGGATGCAGGAGATGACCCCTCAGCCCAGTGAGAGAACCCCCAGGGCAAAGTGTGTGCCAGGGAAGGGTCAGAGCTGAGCCCACGGGGGGGGCAGGAGGCTGTCAGGACGGAGGGAGGATCGCAGCCCTGGCAGGTCAGCGAGTCAGGTTGTAACTCCCTCTTTGACGTGTCTCATCGGGGCGATGCCACCCCAGTCCCTGCAGGTGCCACTCTGTGTCTCTGAGCTGTTGAATCTTCACCGCCAGTGTGAGATGTGGGCTCCAGAAAACATGTGCAAGTCACTGAGATCTGAGCTGATGAGTGATGCAGGGGTCTTCGAGACAATCTCTCAACATTTGTGGGGAAATAAGGGTCTCCTTTTGGTAGAGTTTGACAGGAAAGCTAAAGGAAAACCAGCCATGCAAACAGAGTAATCTGTGGAAAAAATTTATTGTACATTTTGTTTGCATGTATGTACAAAATACGTAAAGCTGTTGCTGTGGTAGGTGTGTTTTTGACTGATGGAACTGGGAACAGTGATGCCCAGTGACCCACAACCTTGGGGCCAGCTCAGGGCCAGGCTGTGTCGGTCCAGCTTTGCTGGGAGGCTCTGCATCCTCAGCCTTCACCCTGCGAGCTGTACCCTCACAGCTGCCTGGACACCCCCATTTAGTTCCTCACCCCTGTTCTGCAGGCTGGATGGGATGAGAAGCTCCCGTCCTGTCCCGCCGCAGTGTGATCCTGCAGCTCCTCGGCGCTGCTCCGTGCCCAGGCAGTTCCGTGCCTGTGTCGGGCTCTGCCGACTGGCTGTGCTGGATGAACAGTGTCCCTGGACACACCTAGCTCCTGAGTGTGCTGCTCAGGCTGTCTGGGAAGGCCCAGCATTCGGCCTGGAGCAGGTACACCTAAGGGAAGGGTGCTCAAGAGACGCAAAGCATAACTGCTGGAACAGGTGTGGTTAAAGGCAGGGTGGGGGAAATGAAGTATCCAGGACCTGAGAGGTCACTGGTGCATTGAACCAGAGCAAGCAGACCTGTCTGAAGGACCTGAGATGTGCTCAATGCTCAGTCATTGAGAGGCACTGTATTATGAGGAGCCAAAGCTCAACTGCAAAGGCTTCTCCTGGCTGCATTCCCCTTTCATGGTTTCTGTCAGGGCCCAGCGTAGAGAAGTGATTTTCATTTCATATCTTCCATTTGAAATCAAGGATTTGGTTAGGTTTCAATCAGCTGCCTTAGTCAGCTAATAATAAACACTTTGGTCTCTGCTACTCTCATGTTCCACACAGTGAGTTGCTGCTGGGATAGATTATGCCCCATGTATAAAGATGGGTTTTGGTACAGCTGAAAGGTACCTGGACAAGGTGTGATCTTAAAGCAGCATTCATCAGGGTGTTAAAGAATGAGATGTGATCAGTAAAGCTCCTCACAGTGGACAAGCACAGAGAAGTGTGAGGCGGACTGGAAGCTCCGAGCCTTGTTTTCCTGTAAGCAGCGTGATTGGCAGCAGGAACAAACACGAGCGGGAAGCTTGTGTATCAATCTAATTGTATAATTGCAGGTTGCTTTCTGCCTGGTTTGATGTGCAGATTGTAGTAATGTGGAGTGTCTCTTTGGTAATTTGCTATTAAATCCAACACTGGAAAGTAGTTCAGTGGCTTCCTGGATGGATACCTGGTGTTCATGACCATTTACCTTTTAAAGCAGAACCTGTGCCTGCTTTCTCCTTTTCCTCTTGTTTTTGTTACAGTGTGGTCAAAGTTTTTTTTCAGCAAATTGCCAAGGTGAGTTAGACGTAAAGGTCAGAATGTTATAACTCATTACCCAGTGTTGTAAAAGTCACTGCCAAGAGCTGAAAGCAATGTTTAATTATTCCCTCTGAACTTGTACAAAGCATTATTTTTATATCTATTGTAATCAGTACACTGGGAATGTGGTCTGTCCAAACCTCAACACTGGCTTTGCTTGGAGCTCCCAGTGGTTCAGCAAGCAGGAGGGGAAGGATGCTGTTCAGTGAAACCCATGCAGAAAAAAATCCTTAGATTGGGAAAAATGCCAGATAGTATCTTTGAGGGATGTAGAACAAAGCCACAAAGGGAGGAAGCTCCTTCTTACTGTGGGGGACCAGGAGAAAGCTTGAGCCCTACAGGGTCTGATGTCCATCTGGTCCATTCCCCTTACCTTGGTTATGACCATCCTTCTCTGGTTGTGTTGCGGTTGGCAAATGGCTTATTAAAAAAACCCCCCAAAACATTAAGCCAAAACCATCATGACTTGCAGAGACATGATTTTTAACAAATTCTACTAAAAACATCTTTTGAAAGGTGTTTCTAAATAGATATTGCCAGGTCAGGAGCTTTTCCAGTCAGACAAGTGTCTTCTTCAGCATTATTTCCAACCAGTATGTGCACCAGTGTTGGTGTGCTGAAGATAGGATGAATTTTTTGGTTTATTGTGTCGCAGACTAACAGTGTATCAACAGGAAGCCAGCAATGGAGTATCTACAATATTTCTCTGAATACAGAGTTGGTATCTATTGACCTTTGGTCTTGTTTGAGTTGCAGAGGCTTGGTGAGGCATCCTGCTCTTGATGCAATGTCTGTGAATTGGTGGGTAAATAAATAACAGCCACCTGTATGAGTTGGGGTTTTCTTCCTCTCCCCGCAATGCTTGACATAACCGTGGTGCAGTTCTGTCCTGTCTGGCTCAGACACTGATTGCATCCCCAAAACTTAACCTCTGAACTCCCAGGGGTTATGCTCAAGCCAAAGATCACTGAGCTTTTAGAGATCAAGAGCATGTCAGTGAGGAGGGACGGAGTGTTCAGCCCTGGGATGAGCATCAGACACTCATTAATCCCACTGAACACCTGGAAAATAATGAATTTCAGCTTAGTCAACAGCAGTGAAAGACACTGATTGCGTTCAGATTGCCTTGGGATGGCTCCTGCTCATTGGGACTGGCAAATGGCATTATCCAGAGGGAAAAGCCCTCTGTGTGATGCTCCCATGAGGACAGCTGTGTCCTCACTCCTGCAAATACAAAGCATTCTTGGCAAGCAGAGTTTAATTAAGAGCCTCCCTGAGACCAGCCATGCTGGGTGTTAGTAGCTGTGAGGGGCCCTGGCACGTGTGTTTGGGAACACACTGGGAAAAAGGCTGGATTTCTGGCAAGTGTCATTTCTGCTACCTCACTTTGTGCATCCTCACGTGCCTGTTTTTAATACGGCTGCACTTTGTCTACCTGGAATATGCAAATAGTATTCAAATTAGAGCTCAGCCTTGTGACTGTCAGCACATACCCCCCAGCTTCCCTCTAGCAAGTGACTAATGGGAACATGTGTTCTTTCTATTTTTGTAAAGCAGGGGGACAGAGGGGAGGGAGGCCGGACCCCATGGGGTTAAACCTCCACCCCTCTCCTGGGCACTCTGTCGACAGAGCCCGTGGCAGAGGGATGGGGGACAGGGGACAGTGCCCAGCCTGGGAGCTGCTCTCTGGACTCCTGTTCCTCAGGGGCTGCCAGAGGACCCCCTGGCCCATTGACCCTTCTGTGGGTCCCACAGGTGTCTCCGGGTCTCAGTACTTGGATAAGCAGAGCAGAGTCCAAACTTTGTCCATAGCACAGGCTGTAGTCTTCCTTTTTGCCTATCCCTTTTATTCACAATTATACCCATCCCTATATTTGTGAACATTCCTATGGCAACAGCTCTAACTGCTTACACAGAAATGTAACGTCAGGAAACTCTTTAATGCTTCTGTGGATGACTTAATGTGATTTAGCCCTTGGTGCAAGGAGAAATCTGCCTTGTCTGGTGCTGGGCACTGGCTCCAGCCTGGCTTTGGGCACTGGAGGCTTCCCACCACTGCAGGTCTCCTGGACAGAGCAGGACTTTCCCTTCTACTGATTCTGAAAGTTGGCCAGCAGTAAAAATTAAAATAATAGCACATGCTCAGCACACATCTGCCGTTCTCAGGGGATGTAAACCAAGCACTGAAGGCTCAGATATTGCTGAAGCTCCTGGTGGCTCCAGGCCTCTCCAGTCACATACAGCATATACTTGAAGTAGGGACATCTTGTGTCATGCAGAAGTTGTGGTTCCTTGGGAAGTAACAGCCAGAGTGAGTGTCACAGTCTGCTCTCCAGAGCTGCTGGAGCTACTGCGCTGCTGGTGATGTCACCACGAAGGGACAGCAGCAAGGGTTCTGTAGCTCTTTAGGAGGACTGGCTGCACAAAGTCACAATGGCTTCCAGCCCTCAAGCCTGGCTGGGTTAGAAGAATTTCTGTGTTCCCTTGGATCTTCTGTATCCAAAGGGATAGCTAATGGTATTCTGAGGAATAATACCTAATATAATAAAAATCAGTTTATCTGCAGGGTTGGACACTTGTCTTCATAATCCCTGCTTTGTAATTTAATCCTCTGTGTTATTACATTCTAATTAACCAAGGGGATCAGTTTTCGAGAGAGGAAACAGTCCATGTGTGTTGGACTGAACAATGCACAGGTGAGTTTGTGCAGGTGGAAGGACGAGACAGTGCCCAAGAGGAAGACTCTCCTTCCCAGGCTGCAGCTCAGTGGGGAGCGATGGTACCTTGTTAGTGACTTTATTACCTGCTCACCTGGCTCAAGCAAATGGAAATCTTCATCTGATACGGAGAGAATCAGAGTCAGTATTTTCCAAATAGTTGTGGCTCCATTAAACATTTGTCCAAGCTGATCCTGATCCACTTTCTGATGGAGACACACACTGCCACTTGGCCAACTGGGCTGCATTGGAAACATGCTTATTTTGGGTGTTGTGCTTTCAAATACAGATGTTTACAAAGAAGGGTGCTCTCCCTGAGGTACAGATCTCCAAGTCCCAGGGAATATGTTGTTTTTCACTCCCTCCCCTCCTGTTCTGCTGCTGCCCTGCCCAGCCTCGTTGTCTGCACAGAAGGACAGAGCTGGCCTGTTTCCCTGAAGCACAACCAAGGTGTTTCCTTCTGCTTTTAATAAGATTGTCAGCACTCCTTTCTGCTCTGGGTGAGGAGAGAAGGGTGATTTAAGCAGCCAGAATAGGAAACTCACTCTTCTTAATTAGCGCTAATGCAGTGAAGGCTGTTTTCTGGCCCTGGAAGAGAGGAATGGTAATTAATATGGCAGGGAGACAGCAGAGAGACAGACAGAGTTCAAGGCTAGTGTGTGTGCCCCTGACCCTGGGTCAGTGCTGGGGGAGGCAGAGGCAGCAGGAGAAGAGCCTGTCCCTGTGGCAAGGACAGACCCCTGGCTGGGTACCCAAGCCCCCTGCCCAACCCCACACCACCGCCCACAGGGCTCCTTCCCCTGCTGAAGCCTGACCAGCCTTTCCCACCACCCGTCTAGGTGGGTTTGTGTTCTAATGAAGAACTTCCTTTGCACCTCTCAGTGTGGCCTTGGGGCTGTTCTCTCTCGGTGCCTGTGGGGTGTCACCTCAGCAAAAGCAAGACTGAGGAGATCAGGATTTCCATATTCCCACCAGGAAGATCAGTGTCTCTGCAGAGCACCATGCAGAAGCCACAAACCCAAAATTTCTGTATGGTCACGGTGACCACTGCCACAGATATGTGTGTGTCTGTAGGTTCTCTGGACACCATGCTTGGCTGTAGCTCTGGGATAAGAATATCCAAGGTAAGGGAGAGGTGAACGAGAACACGCTATTTTGAGTGGAGTTATGATGGAGAGAAGATGGTAAAACAAAGAAGTCTCTCTTAAAGTTGCAGTGCTCCCTTTGTGCTGCTGCCTTGGTCCTGTGTGTCACTGTGGGTGTGGAGTTTGTGCAGGACCTTGGTGCTGAGCTGGAAGGTGCTGTGCTAATGCTCTATCTTGGTGGAATAGCATGTTTGTTCAGAATGTTTATTCCTCAAGAATTTCCTTTGGCATGTTACGTACCCACAAGCTTCCACCGTGTTCATTCGGTGGTACGACATGGATACCTGAATTTATGCTCAGGAGCAGTGGAGCAGGTTTCTGACATATGTGCTACAGGGTTTACACCTTAAATACTCTAATAAAAATGGTTTAGTGGAGGAATTGTTTTCCTCAATTAAATGGCCTTGGAATCACCTTTTGAAAAGCCAGGTGAGATTTGAAATGGTGAAGAAAAAGCAGTGAGTGGGGTGGCCAGGGTGTTCTTGGAAGCAGCTTGGGAAACTCTTGCAGGAAAGTGTTATCCTGAACAATGCACTTCTCTGTGTTTAATGACTGGAAGAGACTGTAACACCAAGAAAACCCACCCAGGTTAAAGGCGGTTCAGATTCTACCACACAAGTGGCACCGAAGGTGTAGTGCTGCTCCAGTTCCCCAGCTCAGGCACAGAGGGCTTGGAGCTGCTCTGTCCCTGCTCCTCCTCCTCCTCCCCCTCCCCATGGTGATAGCCCTGAATGAACAAAGCGAAGGTTTGGATTTTGGATCAGGATAACCTGTGTAACTGTTCACCTTGGGAGCACCACTTGCTCTGAAGTCAGTAGCAAATGCTTCTTTCCAACAAGAAAACCCAAGCAGTGGCTCATATGTGACCCCTCCTGCTCTGGTTTTTGTAAAAAGTCTGGGTTTTTTTGTTTTTTTGGTTTTTTTTGGTTTTTTTTAATTTTCAGTTTTATTTCATTGTGGATTTAGCATTTTCTCCTTACAGATTCCAGGGGATTTGTTGGTGTCTTTTCTGTTTGCCTGAAAAGGGAGGCAAGTGTTCTCTCATGGGGTCCCAGGGCTGGCAGGAGGCATCTCCCCCTCCTGCCCAGGCACTGCCTGCTCAGAGTCCTGCAGGAAAGGCCCTGGTGTTCTGTCTGCTACAGTGCATCGAGGACTGCACAGAGATCAGGAGACTCCTGTCACCTCAGACTGAAGTTGAAGTGAGGTCAGAAAGGTGAAAAGGCAATATTTTATCTGTTAAGAAACCCGAGGATTTGGATTTGTTCCAGAGCAGCGAGTGCTAAATCATCATATCCCAACCAGGGGATCTATGGCAGAGTTACAAAGATGATAATTTATGTAAGCACTTGTGCTTAGAATTTTTCTTCCCCCTGTTGATTCTTATTAGCATGGAATGTTTTACACTTTCTAAAGGGTATCGCAGTAAAAGAGGGAGCGTTTGCAAGGGAATGTTACCCAGAGTACACATGTTGTTTAAACGAGCTGCTCTCCAGCTTCCAGAAATGTAAACGTTTAAAGCAAGAGGCAGCACCTGATGTTTTATTAATCATACGTGCATTGACAAACCTTCAATATCTCATGTTTGTAAATAGAAGTAGCAGCTTAAAATGTTTCTTAAGCTAAAGCATGTCAAAATATGTATTTGCTCTACAAAGCTGACTTCAGGAACAGGTCATGGTGTGCCAGAGTGATGCTTCCCAGCATCATCCATGTTGTGCCCTGGCTTGCTGAGTACAAGCTATTCCCTGCTCTGTTCCATCTTGCACTGGTACCACAGATACTTTTTTTCAAAATGAAAAGTGTTTACATTATTGTTCCTTTAGCTAAATTAGTGGTATGTGTATGTGCTGGCTTGTTCTCAAGGGTCTACTGTGAGGAGTTTGTGTTGGGGTGATGCTCACAGGCAAAAGGCCAATGGAGAAGGACAGTGGAACTGCACAAAACGTTGCACTAGTGCAAAAAAATCACAAAATCACAGAATGGTTTGGGTTCAAGGGACCTTAAAGCTCATCCTGTTCCACCCCCTGCCATGAGCCGGGACACCTTCCGGTAGATCAGGTTTACTCTGATCCCTGTCCAGCCTGGCCTTGAACAGTCCCAGGGATGGGGCAGCCACAGCTGGATCTAAAGCAGAGCTTTTATTTGTGGCCCAAGTTACCTTCTGCTGTCCAGGACAAACGCAGAGTCAGTCCTGGCTGCAGGTGAGAGTGGTGGGCTCAGCAGAGGTGCAGTGGAGGTGTGTGCTCAGCGCTGGGTGGGAGGGCAGGACCAGCTCAGGAAAGCAGAAGGCACTTCATTATGGGCTTCCCTTTGGCCCGACCAAGGTGAATGTAGTGTATGTGCAAATCCAGCCTGGGCTTAGACATTGGTCTGACTGCTTTCCCTGTACTGGGCCTGAAGGAACAGTGTTAGACCTGAAATGTGATGAGTTACTCCATGTGTGCCTCTCACCTTGTGACTTACACTCTGGACTCAGTCCATGTGAAATACATGTTAGTGTGTAGGTTATGTGCTGACCTGCAACCACGGGTTACGTTGTAAAAAGTAGAAGCCAAAATTTAAAGCAGACATCTCCCACAGTTTAGCAAATTCCTTCATGTGAAGAAAGCTGCAGCAAGATACCCAGTGCTGCTTCTTGCTTCAGACAGAAGGCAGATCCTTGGGCCTGTTTGTTCCAAGACTGCAAGCAGCATCTGTTGGTACAAGAAGGCTTCCCAGTAGTGACAGTCTAGCACAACAATTAATGGCGGCTGAGAAGATTTCCCATTTAGACCGAGTCTACCCAACAGAGTGATGTGTTGACTGTGAACTTGTACCAATGAGTCTGTCAGGGTTTGTGTGCGGATCTAATCCAGTGTCTAAACATTTCCTCCTCACAGCGAACTTAGCACATCAGTTTTTACCATGAGCCAACACTGTGGGTTTAGTTTCAATCTCAATTAGCGTGTAGGTAGTACTTCAGTACTACTGTGCAGGCATTTGATTTTGAGTAAATTATTACAGATTTAATCTTTAGTCAGGTCTTTGTGTGAGTCAGTGACATGTTAAGATTGAAAGGTGGCAGGAAGATGTTGGTTGATTCTTCCTTGGTTTATATGTCTTTATCTGCCAATTACAGATGCTTCATTCTCTGCCATCCAAAATTTATATGCATGTGAGCATCAGTAGTCTAAAATGGCATTCCTAAAATCAATCTTAATTTCATTTTGCAAGGGTTGGATTTTGATTCTAAAAGAACTTCACCTGAAATTGGTGTAACACTTGTGACCTGCCCTCAGGTCTCTGTGCTGGGCTGGGCTCTGGCCCCTTCTCTGGGAGGGAGGGTTGTTGGATTGTTCTGCTGTTTTTGGGAGCCTGTGGGTACTCACTGGCCTTCAGGATCCTGCTCTGAACCCCCCTGAAGACCCCTGGTTTCTAGAGGCTGAAGCCAGTGCATGGTTGAGTGTCTTTTTCCTCCAAGACTTGTGCTCAGGATCATTTTCCCTCTGCTTCTATTTCCGACGGTATCTCCAACAATAGACTCGTGTTGCTCCTCTGTCTGTTCCAGCCCGACACAGTTCAATGCCACGGCGCCTACGGGGGCTTGAAAAGAGCAGCCTCCCCACCGGTTTTTTCCCCTTTTTTTTGGCTGAGGCCAAATTCCTTCACCCAGGCAGAAATATCGGCCGCTCTTACTGGCTTTTACTTTTCGAGAGCATTTTCCACCCGGCTGTGGCTTCCCTGCGGAGCGAGGCTCCCGCTCCATTCAGGGGAGAAGGGTGCACTTTGCGCATCTGCCTTTTGTTTGGCCTGAGCCTCTGGGACTTGGATAAGGGGGAGGAATTGATAAAAGCAAAGCATTTTGCCATAAAAAGAACCGAAGAGGGCAATGGAAGGCCATTTGTGTAATTCCCCAGGCTGTGTCTCTCTGAAAGCGAAGGTCTGGCGCAGTCTGCGTAACCCGCTGACTTCGGATCTGCCTTTATCCTTTGCCACATGCAACCCGTTCTTGTGCAGGAATTAGAGATTAAAGGCAACTTAACCTGTGTTTTTCTCTTTTTTTGCGGCATTCTTTGGTAGTGAATTGGTGAAGCAGCGTTTCGGATCAAACGGGGCACGGGGAGTGTCAGCAGGTGGGGAAACCCCCCGGCAGCTTTCTGTGTCTGGGCACTGGGGAAGGGCCTTGCAGGCATAAAGGAATTACTGGGATTTAGTCAGGGCTCCCTGTCTGGTGGATCTCATGGTGCATTGTGGTGCTCAGGGGGTCGCACGGGGACTGGGTGTCTGGCAGAGCAGAGGCTGTGCTCAGATGTGTCCTGCAGGGCTCTGCCTCCGTCACAGAGCACACGGACACGCCTCAGGTGCCTTTTGCACCCGAATAAATCAAATTGTCACGTTTTATGTTAAAAATCAGCATTGGGGAATGCTGCCCGTGTCCTGCCACTTCCACAGGGGAGAAGTGAAAGCAGAGGCACCTTCTCGGGGTGGTCTCAGAAAAGCCTCCCCTGCCCTGTGGTGCCAGGGCAGTGGGGTCAGCGTGTCGGTGCAGGGGGTTCCCGGCCGAAGAGCGTGTTCTGGAAGCTTCTCTGCCGCCCGTGGGCACGGCGCTCCCTGCGCGGGGACGGTACCAACAGAGCAGGAGCAGATTAGAGAAGAGCAACAAAAAGGATTAAGGGGCTGAGGGACTGATCTCTGAGGAGAGATTAAAGGAGCTGAATGTGTGTAGCTTGGCAGAGAGAGGAGTTCAAGGCGGCTTGATAACAGTCTACAAATGTCTGAAGATCTCAACACGAAGGTCCTGCAGACCTCTCTTCCATAATGTCCCTGCAAAATCAATGGGCATTGGGTGTAACATTTGCAGGCCTGAGCCCCAACCCCAAACCAAAATTGGTTATGATAATAGATACATTTATATGTACATATGTATATAGGGAAGCAGGGGAAGTAATGTGAATATCAGCAAGAAATTTCCAACGCTGCTGTGCTGGCATTTTAGGTTTCTCCTGAAATGGAAGGTATCAAGTCCTTCAGTCTGGATACTTAATCTGCAAAGCTCCTGAGCAGTGAGAGAAGAGTGATCCAACAGTGGAGGGACAGCTCCCCTGGGTTCTGCTTTCTGTAGCTGCTCTGAATGCACCTCAGAGTTCAGAACCAAGAGCAGAAAGTGCTGTCAGGCTTCCCCTGTGGGCTGTTGTTGCGGGGAAATGCAAGGGGCTGGAAGGGTTTTGTTGATTTGGGTTTTTTGTAATACTCAGTGATAGGTGGTTTTATGTTGGTAATACTACACTGGGAAAAAAACTCCAGGCTTCTGCCTGGTATTATTAGATGTTGGAGCACCAGGATTAGTTTCCCTTTCGGTACTTTGAACTGTGGCTTCTGTTTGCAGGTGCAGAAAATAAATGTGACACCTTTCGATAAGGTAGTGAAATGTCATGTTCCTCCTTTTTTCTTTTTTTCTTTTTCTTTTTTTTTTTTAAGATTGTATTTACCTGGCAAAATTCCCAACTGTCACCCTGAAATTAATATTCCAAACCGGGGCAGCTTCCAAGCTACTGCTCACCCTTCTCTGAGCTGGCAGAAAGAATTATGTTCCTTCCATGTGCTCAACAAGTCCAGCTATTTCCCTTCGTTTCCAAAAGACTCCAGCTAAACATAAATCTGTCTCCAGCCCTGACAGCCCCCAGTCATCTGTTTACCAAAATAAACTTTAAGCATATATTGAAAAATAATTTCTATTGAAATATGCATCCCTATGGCATTCAAGTTCAGTATTTAATGCCTTTTTTATGGTTAATAATGCATCAAAAGCATTTCGAGTCTTGAGCTGTCATTACATCACATATATGATGTGCCGGATGCGTTTAATTGACTAAAAAACTTGGAGCCAGTTTTTATTTTTAAAAATACTAATACATGATTACCAAGTCCTACTTCTCCTGATCTATGTCTTTCAGTACATTGTCTGCTGTAGCAGCAGCTGGTGATGGTGCTCACGAGCTCAGGGAGGGACAGAGGTCACAGGAACAGGAAAAGCTGTTTGTTCAGAGCCTTTTCCTGACGCAGAGTTTGCTGCTTTTTGATTTCTGCAAGGGGAAAGCAAGTTAATGCAGGAAAATAATATTAGACCTGGCACATGCTTAAATTAGATGAGTCTTGGCCTCAGACCAGAATAGGTGGTTCTGCACAGGGGAGGGTTTTGCTCCCACAGAATTCCACACCTGCACACTGAGGGGTGGCTGTCACCTGTCCTAGGTTCAGGCTGTGCAGATTGGGGCCACTTTTCTGTGGCCTTGGGAAGAAACCTAATGTATGGGCAGGTTTTCTTTGGGTTCTGGGGGTTTTCATCCCTCTAAAAAACCCAAGTACATGAAAGACCCTGCTACAGTCAAAATCTCCCTGTCTAAATGTGATGTGGTGGACAAACAGATGATCAGTAAAGTAGCGCAGAGTTCTCTGTCTGGGTTTGGGGATGGCAGCAGACCCTGCAGTGCCTGTGGGACTCGGTGGATGCAGAGCTCCATGTTGTCCACGCCGTGGGCAAATGCAGAGGTAGCCAGGGGTTGTGCCCTGCAGAGAAAATTTGCAAAAGCTGCAGTAAGGCCAAGGAAAAATGCTTTTCTGTACACCTGTTCACAAGTTCTCAGAGCTTTGGGGCTGCCTACCTGTGTGTACACCCCTCATGCTTTCCCTGCCCTGGCTACCAAGAATTGAAAACGCCCTGTGATAAAGTACCTTTGGAGAGGGACAGTCACATTTCCTTCATCCCATTTTTGTGCCTTAGTTCACATTTTAATGTGTTTGACTCTGTTTTGTTTCATAATAAGAAAGTCACTGTCTCACCTCCCTCTTAGGTCAGTTGTTTTGGCTTATTTTTACTTTTGCTGTCAAAGTTTCTGTTAAGCCTTTTAAAATACTTCTTGATTGAATGGTAATGATTAAAATTCTGTGATTATATTCCAGTGGAGGCACAGGAAGGATGTGAGGGAGGCTGAGGTAATCACGTGTGGGTAAGGGCGTGTGAACACAGGTGACTTGGTCTTGTGTTGGAATCATTCTGTTAATGGAGGTTAAACTGGGTGCTCTGGGGATATCTCTTTGTTCCCAAGTGACCTGGGACTGAGGCAGGTGTGTTGGATTCCCTCTTCCTGCTGTCAGTCCTCCCACTGCCCAGTGCAACTTGGATCCTCCAGCCTCGAACATGTGTTGCTTTGGGAAAGCTCTGTTAGATGGATGATGTCACTTTTCAGCTCTGTTTCTAAACTCTATATTCCATGTTTTTTAAATCCTCAGATTTTAAAGGACAAAAAAATGGGTTAATTCCCCAAGCTTTCTTTTGGTTTTTCCTATTCCTCCTCTCCCTGCCTGTGTTGGTCCCGGTGGCTGCCTCATTTCCTGGGGGATGTTTGCCCTGTCTTGCAGCAGGTTGTTTTCTGTCTTCCCTGCCCTGACTGTGGGGCTCTGTCGTTGTTCTCCCCTCCTCCCGGGCCTTGGCCCCGTAGTGTCCTGGCTGTGCAGCTGCTCTGGGTGCCGGGCAGGGGTGCCCGAGCACAGCTGGGCTGTGCAGGCAGGGCCGGGCAGGGCCGGGCAGGGCAGGGTGTCCCCAGCAGGACAGCACTGGGGCAGTGTCCGGCCCCCTCCCACCCCGCGGTGCCCCCAGGCTCCCTCGCTCCAGCCCTGTGTCGTAGCTCTGGCTTCGCGTTAATGTTTCCAGGTCAGCTCTGGCAGGGGGCCGTGAAGGGCCAGTCGCTTAATGAAGCCCTCTGGGACCTGCCTCCGTGACGAGCGGTTCCTCTCCCCTGGGCGGGCAGGGAAGCGCAGCCCGCGCTGTCTCACTCCATCGCTCTCTTCCGCCGCCTTTTCCGCCGGCTCGCTCCGCACAAACCAACCAATTATCGATGGGGATACAAACTGGGCCCTGGTTCCTTGAGAGCTCTTCCAGCCTTGCACTTACCCAAGTGTCGCAGGCACGCATCAACCCACATTGCTTTCTGCCCCTTCCCTCTCTGTCTCTGCCTTGCATATGCCCAATTACCTGTTCTCAATTACACACCTTCGCGTCCAGACCTGGTATTGACTTTTGCAAAAGAAATCAGTATCCACAGGCACGTGCCTGTGTGTGGGGGCTCTTACACAAGCCCATGACAGAGAGCTGGGGCCGTTCGTTAATTGGAGAATTTCTTTGCTTCCATTGGAGGTGACCTTACCTGCACGTCTCAGGCAGAAATACTGCTCAAAATGATCTGTTCATCTCCAGTTTACATCAGCAGGGCTTTCACGTACCATGAAATGGGACTAATACCACTGAGCACGGCTGGTTTGTGTGTGGTGTGTGCAGGTAAGTGTGTTTTCTGAGATGCGTGTGTGTCTCTGTCTTCACGTAACGCTAAATGTCTCTCACAGAGTGTGAGGTGACAGTTCTGACCATCTGGAGTCTTTGCCCAGCTCTGGAGCCATGCCCTGATGGATCGGTACTTTGTGTGTGAAAATTTGGCATCATGGGTATTTAATACAAGGGAGTAAAATCGATTAAATCTTCCTGAAGTGCGCTGTAGTTTAGCTTCCCTTTACCTCACACTGACCACCTCCCAGTATTCCAGCTTGTCCAGACATCTCAACAAACTGATCAACCCCTGGCACCTTTCTGAGTCTGTGAAATCATCTTGGAGAGCGCTGGGTGGTGAAAGTGGGAGGTACCTGCAGCAAACCCATAACCTTCCTGGAGCAAAAAACTGAAAGACAGGGCTCTGAAGCTGCAGGGTTTTGTCCAAGTATGGAATGTTTGGGGCAAATGTGCTCCTGTGGCACCGGCGTCTCTTGTCCCTCTGCTCCTGGGGCTGTACCCCAGCCCAAGGCCTCACACCCCACTGGGAGGAGGTTATTCCTGCACTCAGACAAGCCATGTCTCCAAGGCCATGTCTGTTCCTTTGTGGAAAGCTGCTTTTGGCCTGCGGGGCTGGCTCAGTCCTTGACCCCCCGGGATCCCCGTGCACAGGGAAGGATGAGCTGCTGCTGCTGCTGGAAGGGACTCTGGGCAGGTGGCGGTGAGACCCCGTAAGGACCCCCAGCCTCCATTTCTTACCCTCCACACAATCTTTCTCAGCTCCTTTTAAAAGTCCTAAAATAATGACAGGGACATTCAGATAATGGAGGAAATGTTCTGCAATGTCTCTTTCAGATCATGAGCAGAACAGGTCTTGGAAGCTGCATTGGAGGAAGACAATCAATAAACATGTGGGGTTTTCCAAGGGTATAAATTAAGCAGGAGCAATGGAGTAAGGGATGTGATAAAGAGTAAAGCTGTGCATAGATGAAATAGTAGAGTTAATTAATGTTGAAATACGACTCTCATAAGCACAGTTACTGAGTGTCCCTGCTTGTGCCAGACCGGCCAAGGTTGAGTTCTGGACCTGTGGTGCCAGGGAAGCACAGGCTGTTGCAGAGATTGCATTCTGTAAATACTCTAAATGGCTTTTGTTTGACACAACATCTCAGAGAGAGGACCAGGAAGGACAGAAGGGCTCAAAAAACAGTGGGTGTGACACCTGGGGACATGGCTTAGTGGGGAACACAGTGGTGGTGCTGGGCTGACGGCTGGATTTGGTGATTGTGCAGATCTTTTCTAACCTTAGTGGTTCTGTGATTCTGTAATATTTTTCATTTCTCACAGTGCAGAGGACATGGTTTAGGTGGGAACTCTTCACAGCAATTTTGTAAGGAAAAAAAGCTAGAAAAACTGACTGCAGTGAAGTCTTAAGTGTGAAAACTACATGAAAATGAAGGAATTTGCTTGTGTTTTTGAAAAGAAAACATCCAGAAGGTTAAAATGCTTTAAGTGGGATGGTGTCAATTCAAATTCTCACTATCACAGCAAAGGAAATCGTTAAAAAACCCCCGCCAAACAAAAGCAAGAGTGGTATATAAAGAAAAAGGGGGTAAAGGGAGTAACATAAGGTTTGGCAATTAAGTATAAAATTATGAAATTATGAAGGTTGGAAAAGACCTCCAAGATGATCAAGTCCAGCCTTCATTAAATCATGGTTACACCAAACAGATAAAATCATACATATAATCAAGAGTTGTCATGTCCTTCCCAAAACAACATGTTTGAGGAACAAATTGTGGAAAACACTGAAGGTAACACTAAAACCTTGCCCCAATCCATCAGAATTCCCAGGGCTGCCAGGAAGTCAGAAGTGGGGCTGGACAGCTCTGAGATGAGCAGTTACCAGCACTAAAGCAGTGAGAGGAGCTGCTGGTGATCCTGGCACCTGGGGGGGAGTGTTGGAGAGCTTTGAGAGGGCTCCACATCACGAGCTTTTCTTTTCAGTTGGTATAGGTATGAAAAACTCTCAAATTAAAATGTCAGGAGAAGGTTTTAAACCAAATCAATAAAAACAACTGCAGCAAATTGTCAGGAGAAGACGCCAGCAGTTAATGAACTCAAATTTAAAACAGCCAGCTTGCTGTGTGGTGTAACCTGTATGTCACACTGGGCCAGCACTGAGGGAGTTGATTGTGATTACAGGTCCTTAGAAAGGCTCTGGGATGACGTGAGGAACTTCAGAGCAGGAAACTTTATTTCTGTTGTGGAAAAACAGGGATCTCACAAATGGAATTCTCAGGAACACAGGGAGTCTTGACATGGTGAAGAGGAATCAGCATAGCTTTGGTAAATGGAAGTTACTCAGTGCAAAGCTGTTGCACTGCTTGGAGAAATTGATAAGCTCATGGGTCTGAAGTGATTGAGGGGGAGAATGGATTAGATGCCCCATCCCTGGAAGTGTCCAAGGCCAGGTTGGGTGGGGCTTGGAGCAACCTGGGCTAGTGGAATGTGTCCCTGCCCGTGGCAGGGAGTGGGACTGGATGAGCTTGAATGCCCCTTCCCACCCAAACCAGGCTGGATTCTGTGCCTTCCCCTGGTTCCCTTCTGCTCACAGGGTCTGTCGCTGGGTGAGGGCTGGCAGGTACCAGGCCTATCTCCAATAACCACATGTGCCAAGAACCTCCTTCAGAATGGGCTGCCTAGATAAGAGTCGTTCTATCAGTAGTGAAATTCCTATTTTAATGTAATTTTACAGACCCTGATTCACTGTCCCTTAACTGCAGCTTGTTATTTCTGGCATTAGAGGGTAAAAAAAAATAGCTTCTGGGCATGTGACACTATTCACAGGCCTTTAATGTCAGAAATAATGATCATGTTAAATTGGAGCTCATTACGACGAAATGAGACCTCATTGAGCCCTCTTTTTGGGGGGTTGTTTAATGATTTTCCTTTTTCTCTCCTTTTTTTCCTTCTAAGTAGCTCTGAATTGGTACACTGGGGGAGAAGCTGGAAGGTTTGGTGGTAAATTTAAATCGCAAGAACCATATACCTTTAAATATATTAAAAAAAGGGCTTGATTTTTTTTCTACTGTTCTCCCCAAGTACTCTGGCCCTTTGTTACGTTTTTAGTTATAGAAATTTCTTGCTCCTCTTAAGGCTGCTAATAATGGTGATATCTAAGGCAGCTACAAAACATATTTGGGACTTTATTTCAAGCACTGCTTTTCTCATAATGAACCTGAGGATCCCATTTTCCAGTCCTTTCTGTAATCACATTCAGAAGTGCTGAAGCCCCTCCTGTGAGGGCAGCACCGAGGCCGCTCTGCAGTGGGGATGGAGCTGTGTGTGAGAGCAGCCAGGTGCCCACACACCCTGACCCTTCCCCAGGACTGCTGGGCCACCTCCATTTCCACATCTGGAGCGTTTCTGGACAGAGCATGAAGACAGAAAAAAATTGTAATGGAGGCTGATGGAAGGGAAGTACAAAGGTGGAATTAGCCGCTGGATACCAATGGAGAAGTAGTAGAGAACAGATCATAAGGGACTGGTAAAGGAGAGAGATAAATATGTTATGTATGCACTAAAAAGGAAGCACCTGTAGACAGTTGCAATGTCACAGTGATAAACCTGGGAGATTATCTTTGCCCCAGCTCTCGGAGGAATATGGAGCTGTTAAGACTAGAGGAAGGATGTTTTCATTTTGTGCGTGACAAGCAGTGGGTGTCCAGGCAAGTATTTTAGCAATGAAGATGTTTAGTAAACAATTTTTAGAGAAAGAAAGCCAAAGGTAGACAAAACCCTGAGTATGATGACAGAGAAGCTGGAGCGAAAGCTGATGGCCGAGATAGGAACGTCAGTGTTAAAGTGTTTGAGAAAGCTGGAGTGAAAGAGACTCTGCAGGACAGATTAGGATTAGCTGCTCCAGCTGAGTGGAGTTCTTGATGTGACAGACAAGATTTTGGATTATGCATTTTTAGATAAAGGGATAGCCCTTCGAGTCCTCACAGAGAGGCAACTGCATTTCTGTTGGTGGTTGAGAACATCCTTCTCTCATTCAATAACATAGACATGTATATATATGTATAGCTATATAAGATGTGCATTGAGTTTTCTTCTAAGGAATTTTAGATTATGGAGAACAGAAAAACTGACCACCCTTGGTGATTGTTGACTGGGAAAGGGATGGAGAAGCTCACCTTCCACCCAGTGCTGAAATTTTGGGGAGCCAAGTGACAGCTTGTTGTGTGACGTTCTGATAGAGGATCTCTTGTGTTAGGGCCCTTCCTGCAGACTGGCAGTTCGAAGCTGTAGGGACCTGTGTGTGTGTCTCTCTCTGCACATGCTCTAAAATGACTCCCTGTTCCTGCTCTGCTTTGCGTCGGCATTGCCAGTGACACCGTGATTGTTATTTAGCTCAGGGAAAACAACATTTGAATTGTGTTTAGCATCTTCCAGTGTAAAGAAAAACCCTGAAGATAATTATTTGTATCCAAATTATTTTCCATTCTTTAGCAGGCATTTTCAGACTTCAAATATGTTGTTTTCTGCAAGTGCTGCATAATAAATTAATTGTTTAATTAGTAATAGATGTGTCACTCCTGGGAGCAAATCCCTTACTTTGAACAAGTAAACCAGACACGCCTTTCATGTTTAATATGTTGGGTTTAAGACTTTTACCTCTTTTTAAATACATGCACTTCTGTAGATCAGATAATACCTTAAACTATTGTCAGTGATTATGTGAGATCTCACAACACAAAATAGTGCAAACTACAGACATCTCTTCACTTTAATCAGCAATAAAAGCGGGAAGAAATTAGAGTTTACTTCCTATCAGTAGATTTTCTGCATGTGCTCCATCTACTCTGTGGTCCTCATTACCATAGATATTTATTATACATTTATATTATATTTAGTGATTTAGCTCTTTATAACTACAGAGTTCTCAGCATGAGTATCTAGTGATTCCAGGGAATCAATTCAGACAGTATTGGCGTTATACCGAATTGATGCTTTGCTTCTGCCTTACCACTAGGAATTGCCAGTTTCATCAGAACGTTTTTCCTTTTCCCATGGGATACGGTCCTGGAGAGAAGAGGGGTACAGTTTTAGGGACTGCCTCCTCCTAGACTGGAGTTCCAGAAGGATTGCAGGAATAATATTGAAGCAAGTCCAGGCTGAGGAAAGCAAAGGCCGCGTGGAGCTGAACCTGGGAAGGGATGTGAAGGACAATCAAAAGGGTTTCTGTAGGGGGAACCTTCTCGCTCTTTGCAACTCCCTACCAGGAGGGGGGAGCTGGGGGAGGCTGGGCTCTGCTCCCAGGGAACAGGGACAGGTCAGGAGGAAATGGCCTCAAGCTGTCCCAGGGCAGGGTCAGGTTGGACATCAGGAGGAATTTCTTCCTGAAATTCCTTCCTGAAAAGGGGCTGCCGAGGGAGGTGGTGCAGTCCCCATCCCTGGAGGTGTCCAGGGAACAACTAGACATAGCACTCAGTGCTGTGGGCTGGGTGACAAGGTGGGCATCGGTCATGGGTTGGACTCGATGGTCCTGGAGATCTTTCCAACCTCCATGACTGTGTGGTAGAGGTGTATCAGCAGCAAGAGGAACACAGGTGAGACTCTGGGCCTGCTGTTGGATGTGGCTGCATGTGCTGAGGAATGTATGGCAGTGTCCATAGGAGCACCAAAGCGTGTCTGAGACTTTAAATGTATTTTGGGATTGGGGAACACTGAACTCCAGAGAAGGTTGTGGTGAGAGCTGTGCAGGTGGTAACTTACAGCGCAAATGTTCAGCGTGATGATGTGTTGGTTGAAGGACAGCGTTTGTTACATGACAAGTTTTTGTAGTCAGATGTGGTGGTAAAAGGAGGAAGGGAGAGAATAAGGAAAACTGCCAAATTTTAAGGAGGTGTTCACAATTTATTGGGTGTAAAGGAATCTGGAGAGCCCTGGATCCCTCCCCTGCTGTCAGGTTCTTGGTGACCCAGGCCAGGACAGCATTGCTTCTTCCCAGCTCTGTGGGGAAGCTTGGCTGGTGTGGGGTTTACAGGAGGTACAGCTGCCTGATGCACAGAATCAGGAGACCTAAAAGTTAGTTAACCAAAGCCTCTGAGCTGAGTTCTCGTGAAACATCCCTGTGGTGGTGTTAGCCCAGGCT
Organism: Grallaria varia; assembly: GCA_013396735.1. Classification (NCBI taxonomy): domain Eukaryota; kingdom Metazoa; phylum Chordata; class Aves; order Passeriformes; family Formicariidae; genus Grallaria; species Grallaria varia. The sequence continues at coordinate 69,389 of VWZG01004958.1, read as the reverse complement.
GGATGCTCACAGGTGACCGGGGTGCAGAAGCTCTTTGTCCATCGCTATCCCCGTGGCACACCCCTCTCCCCTCAGCTTTGTTATCTATCCAAATTGTTAGAAGAAAGGAGAGATGTATGCAAAGCACTTTCACCGAATCCAAGCTGGAACAGCTGTCAGAGATGCAGTCCCACTTAGTTGGTCTTCATAAAATGCGTGCGGCATTTTTAAGAGTCTGGATAAAGGGTAAAGGCAAACTGCGCCCATTTAGCAGGAGGCAGCATGTGACAGCTGACAAAGTGACAGTGGGCCCCTGAACAGCCCATGTCACTCTTCAGCAGGAGGCCCTGAAATGCCCATTTTAATTTAAATGTTATTTTCAAATAAAATTGCCACTTTGGGATAATTGCTTCGTACTGTGTAACTTTGAGAACACCGTACCGAGCAAAGTGGGTGCAGCTTTCCTGATTGTTGTTCTTATTTGTTATTGTGCGGCACCATATGGGGCTGCAGCCCCGTGCTCTAGGTGGTCCCCAGCTCTGCCTGCTGCACAAATCAGCCTTTTGTTCTGGGAGCCGTTGTTTTAAAAACCAAAACAACCCCCCAACCTCGGCACAAGGTGAGGGCCGGGGATAGGGGTGATCTCAGCCGCGCTTTGTTTGGGGGGTGGTTGGCGCAGTTTTCTGGGGAGCAGGACCACATCCATGGGCAGGATAGAAACACTTGTTTTCCTTTGTGCAGAATGACTCGAGTCTTTTCCTCTGAAAGCTCCACTAACTACTCACTTCCCCTTTTCCTTCTGGCTGCTGGAGCCTCCCGGTACGGCACCATCCAGAGGCAAAGCCCATTTCTAGCCATTTTGCAAATGCAATCAGCGTGTTTACAGGTTCTGGTCATTTAAATCTTCGTCTCATTTAGAGAAGAAAGTGTCCCTTTAAACCCTTAACACACTCACGGTGGTTGCAAGGGGTGCATGGGGTTCTTTTCCTTGTGTTTTGGTTTTTGATACCCTGAGGCTTGGGATGTCCTGGTGGTGGAGCGGAGATGTTGGGAGAACAGCGGTGAGAGGCTCCATCTAATTCACACCTTGGCACAGCACGCTGGGGCTGACACGTCCAATTTGCAGTGGCAGTGTTTGACAGGTGTCAGGGCTCGGCAGCCGCAGAGGAGCACACGCGGCTGCGGAATCAGGAGGGGAGGGGATGATTGAACATCCTGCAAATGAGACACCCAGGGAAAGAAAAACACACGCGCACCCGCACACAACAATTCAATAGGAAATCTGGGCTAATTAATGCCTGCTGTTGCCTGATGCGTGGCACGGCCCCTCAAGGACTCTTTGCCATTCGAGAGTTGAAAACATGTCAGGAGGCTCCACTTTTCTCTTGCATGAAGAATATTATGACATTTTAGTGCTAAAAAAACTTATGATAACTTTCTCAGTTTTCATAGCAAGTTGTGAAACTTCAAGAAGTTCAGCCTTACCAGCTCCATCCCTTCCCTCCAAGTCTTGTGACTAATCAGATCACCAGGCTAGATGCACCTTCTGAAATGTGACCTTCTCCTGGGCTTCTGTCTAAGCTCTCCTGCACACATGGCTGTGTGCTGTGCTTCCCCAGGGACCTGCAGAGCAGGGCTTTGCCTTCCATGCTGGTGGCAGAAACGATCCTTTGAAATTGCCTATTGGCACCATCAGTCACTGGCTGTCAAGGGACTGGCTTCCCCAGCAGGCCGGTGGCCACATGCCATGAGTGTTACCTTCTCCAGCCAGGGAGGCAAAGGCTTCAGTAATTTGGGCCCCTCTGTGCCTGGTTCCAAGTTCAGCCTCCTCACTACATCCGGGAGTGTGTGCTGGGAGCAGCACCTTTTGCAGCTGAGGGAAATCTGCTAAGAAGTGTGGGGGTGTTCCCATGGTTCTCCTGAAATTCCGGTGGTGTTGGGAATGAAGCATTAGTGACACAAGAGGAAGACTTAAGACCTAGACCTTAAATTTGCCTGGAACCTGATCAATGCAGGTTTATCCACATTCTCCATCCTCTGACCTTCCTTTCTGCTGCGGTGTGGCTCAGTGGCTGCGTGGAAAGCTTTTTGCTTTCCTGGGACTGAATTGTAGAGTGGGTTAGCAGTGGGGGACTGCAATATTTGAAATTTGTCTGAAGTGGGAGGAGCCCATCATTTGGGGAAACAGCTCTGTTCAATGTTACAAATCAACAGGACACAGACTTGTCCTGCTGAGAAAGTCAGCAGAACCAAAACTGAATTTAAAGGAAGCCTTTATTATTATTATTATTATTCATGTCAGGGCTCCGTTGGGAAAATCTTCATCTGCATTAAAACGTACATGAGAAGAGGAAAGAGGAAAAGGGCAAGAAGAGGGTGTACTACAAAGTGTCCCTTTGAGTTCAGCTCTGTGCCTCTGTAAAGTTCATTGCCAGGCTCCTTGAAGGGAGAATTTGGGTTCAAGGTTGAGCTGGAGACGTTTCCTGGCAGAATATATATCCCCTGATCGCACCTTTAGGAGATTATCCCGTCATTAAATATTTGTAGGATAACAGGAGAAGCCTAATTTAGTTTTTGTTTCTTTTTCTCTGTGGTTTAATCACAGATGAAAGAGACTAATAGCACTACAGAGCTTTCTGGTGATCAAAGGCCAATCAATCCTCTTTGTGGAGTAATTAACTATTTGCTAAACTTGCAGAATTGATTTCCATTTAGGGCTAAGAGAGAGGGTTTTAAATGAAGACCGATTTACCAGGCGCAAGGAGGGAATCTCAGCACTGATGCCAGGAGATACTCAGAGTGATGAATTGGAGCCTGCTAATTGGAGGATGAAAAATACAGCTGGAATCTGGCCCCGTTTGCTCCGACTTTGGGGAAAGACAGGAAGAGGGAAATCAGGCTGAGAACCTGACAGATGGCTTTGTGCAACGGCAGCGGGGAAGGCAGAGTGTGGTTAGAGCAGCGTCCGACTGACTGGAGGGAACGTGGATGGAACCAGCATGGAATTGGGCTGCTGTGAATCCACCATCCAGGCAGATGCTCCGTCAAGGAGTGATTCTGGCTGCCCAGGTGCAGCTTTGGGCTGGGAGCATCTGCACTACTTCCCTCAGTCCAAAATCAGTCGGGCAGATTCATATGGCTGCAGCTTTAGCTTGCCAAGAATTTTTAAGCATTGCAGATGAAATTGGGTTTTTGTGAAAAGCTGAGAGGTAGAACATCCTTTGGCACTCTGGAGTGGAGATACATGAGGGGTGGGCTCTGTATTAGTAAGTGCTGCAGCCTGGGAAGGATGGTGGGGATGGTGGGCCCTACCTGGAAGTGTCCAAGTGGACAGCTGAGCTATCAGACCATCAGGCTGTTTATGGAGCATCTTTCATGAGCAGAGGAACTAACAAGACTGGAATTCATAATCCACAATAATAAATGAGGTGGAGAAATGTAGTAGCAGCTTATAAATTGTGACTGGAAAAAGGTTTGGGCAACAATTAGAAGGAAGTGAGGTATTCACCAAATGGGGAAAGTTTAAACCAAAGCTCAGTCAGTGCCTTTTTTCAGAACACGGAATTAACTTCTGGAATTTATTGCACAGGATATTGTGGAGAAAAGAATAAATGAGTTCAAAATAAATGAAATTCATAGAGAAGGGATTCATGGGTGGGTACTGGACACAGGAGCCCAGACGGGATAGCATCTGGAGAGTCCCTGAGCAGCTGCACTGCCCATGTCCCCATGTTCTCTGGCCATAGCTGGAGAGCCCTGGCTTTCAGTTGGACCCACCATGGTGCTCCTTGGTCCCCATCCAGTGGTATATGGAGCCCTGCAATCCATGGCAGGAGGTAGCACTGGGCATCCTGTACACGTAATTTATGGACTTTGGGGCTTTTGTACATCTCTCAGAACCTCAGCCCTTCTGGGTTCATCTCCTGCCTTTGAGAATGAAACCAAACCTTCCCTGAGTGAAAAACTCAAGTTAGAGGGAACACTGCGAAGCTAGTCTTGCTCCATCAGGTTGGTACAGAAATCTGATATTACTGTATCATGGAGAGATTTGGCTCTTTGGTATCAAAAGATTCCCTGAATGTGGTTTGATTCCTGTCAGCACATCCAGAAAAGTCACTGTGGGGGCTTCATTAAGGAGTTACCGTGTTTGTTCACAGGCTTGGAAATGAGTTCTGTGTTGGGCTGGAAGCAGAGGCGGTGCTGTGGTGGGCCCTGTGGGTGACAGTGCCCCCGGGGATGGGGCACAGAGTGACAGGTGTCCCTGTGTCGGGCTGGCCGTGGCAGGAGCCGCGTGCGGCGGCGGCCGGGCGCGCGTTGCTGCAGCGCCGCTGTCGAGATGATTGTATTTGCTTGTTATAAATTGAATTCGCCTATTAGAGAGCTAAGACTTGATTTTTTTCATTAGCACACAAAGCTGGAAGGGAAAGTTTCTTCTGAGGTCCCTCCAGACCTCTTTAAACAGGGATATAATGATTCTCTGTTGAGAAAGAGCAAAAGGAATTCCAGAGCTGTTTAAACAATTACAAGTGGAGCTGTGCCGGCGCGGGGCCGAGGCACCTCCTGGTGCTGAGCGCGCCCTGGGCCGCTCGCTGCAGGGTAATTGCGTTAGGGACCCGCTCACTGCCTGAAAATCAATTCCGCTGGGCCAGCGTGTTTGTTGGAAAATCCACTCAGGCAATTGAGGAGTCCATTAGGCTGCGGGCCCCGCGCGCTGACCTCCCCAGGATTGGGGTTGACACTTGAACGAAGGCGTTTGTCCAGCTAAAGGACAGTGCTACCAGCAGACTCTTATCTCCCCTAAATTGGATTACTCAGATCTGCTTGTTCTCTTTAAAGATAGCTACTTCAGGTTTTTCCCCCCCTCTCTTTCTGTCTGTCTGAGACAGTTACCTGTGATTACCATTAATATCCCCTCCTTAGCCATTCCCAGGCCATTACCATCTGATATCGCCCTGCAGCTGGAGCTGGCTTGGATCAGGGAGCACTTCTACAGCAGCAGCCTCTTCATGGAACCACAGAATGGATGGGTTGGAAGGGACCTTAAAGCCCATCTCATTCCACCCCATGCCATGGGCAGGGACACCTTCCAGCAGACCAGGTTGCTCCAAGCCCCGTCCAACCTGCCCGTGGACACTTCCAGGGATGGGGCAGCTACAGCTTCTCTGGGCACCCTGTGCCAGGGCCTGCCCACCCTGTGAGGAAAGGAAATAAAGGATGGTAAGACAAGACTCACCTTAAAATGCCTAACCCATAATGTATACAGAAAATCCCAGCATTCTTGAACAGTTCTACATGGGAAGCTTTCATTTTGTGTTTTTAACTCCGGGAACAGCTGTTAGTGGACTCTTACAGTGATTAACCTCAAACCTCTCCATGTGGAGCAGTTTATCAGCACATTCTGTCTTCCAACAGAAGATGTTGTATGTGTATATCAAACCGAAATGTTTTCTTGCTTTCCCCCTAAAAGTGTGAAGGGAAAAATGGCCAGTAAGGTTGGGGAAGAAATAATTTGTTTCAAAGAAGAATTTTTTGCATGTGTTTTGTAAATTATATCTGAGAAGGCAAAGAGTGGGGCAGGAAAGGGGTTGGGAGGGGTGTGTTGTGTTAGTGCATTTTGCTAAGTGAGATCCAGAGCGGTGTTCTTACAGTGGGCAGGGAGTGGTGGGACGGGTATATGGACACTGTATAACTGGGGATCACACCATTGCAATGGGAAGGGCTGCTTGAACTAGTGTGGAGGAACTGAGATGAAAATGCACTGAACATCATGATTCAGTTTAACTCTTTTGGTGCTGATAAATGTTTCCAAAGCAGTTTGAAAATATCCCTGTTTGGTAAAGATGCACTGAGATAGCAAAAGAATCCCAGTCTTCTCTGTGTATGCAGAATCTGTATTGCAGCTCCTGTGGGAGTCAAAGTTCTTGCTTAGCATACAAAGGCTTAGGAGTTTTATAGTGTTCAGACTCTTAATCTACAGAGCGTAATTTAATCCTCTTTTTATCTGGCTGCACCACAAAGCCCCAGTTGTAAATAAATCATATGGTGACTGCAGATGCAGATGCAGCTTCTGCTTCCTCACCTGTACACGGTAAATATTTCTGCAATACAGGTGAAATTGGGTGGTGTAAGCAACAAATAAAGAGCGAGGTGTGCAGAGGGGAAGGTTGAATGCAGCAGCAGACCTTAAACACAAGTGATGGCTCTGAGTGGCTGCTCAGCCACCTGCCGATAGCAATGATTTTCTGTTTCCCTGAGTCCCGGCACTCTAGGAGGCTGTGGAAGGATGGGAAGGCATGGGCCTCCTCTAGAGTAACATTTACAAATGCCACCAGTTGGGAGATGGGGTCAAATGGAAGGTGAATTGATTCCTGCTGCAGAAAGGATGGTGGCCCTATAATGCCCGTCCCGCTGTGTCTGGCTTAGATGCTGAACCACGTTCTGGGGCTGTGCCATCCCCTCCATGTCATGCAGTGGTCATAGCTGACCTCTTGTGAAAGGTTTATTTACATAATAAGTTGGACAACGCACTTGACTAGAGAATAGTGTTTTTTCTTCTTTTTTTTTAGCACTCTTGTCATGACAATGGCAGTTTTCCAAAGTGCCAAGATAAATATAGTTAGGATAACTCAGTAGTTCCTAAAATTTAACTTCCCAGCTACAGAGAAGAAACTTCCATTACACAGGTACTAAATTGCCTTTCCTGAATGGGTGTAGTGGCTGAAGTGGACCGAAATCAGTCCAAACTGGAGCCAGCATGTAGAAGTGAAACTCGAGGTACCTCCCTCTGTGCTGGAGAGTGCACAACTGGGCGTGTAACTGAGAATCTTCATGCCAGGGAACTCTGCTCCCAGATGTCTGCTGCTGGACCTGCGCGGGTTTCTGCTGAGATCATTAGACCCCTGAAAGCTGCTGAGGTAGGTTTTGGTGCCTGGTGGGCCAGAGGTGGACATTGGGTGAGACCCAGTCTCTGATTCCGTGTGCAATCACTCGCGCATCGTGTTCGTTCCCTCCGAGTAGGAAACTGGCTCAGGGATCTTCAGTTCCATTGTTCTCCTTGGACACATCTCACCATGGTTTCAGAAAGCATAAGTTAAAGAAAAAAATCAAATAGAAAAGTTACTTTTTCCTTTAGAATTGTCCGAGGAGGGTGAAACAGCATTGTCTTCCTATCCCTCACTGGAGAATAAAGAGGACTTGGGACAGGAGAGGGAGATTCAAACGCCAGTGTTGAGTGTGAATATTTTGGTAAGCACTTGATGTGCAGAAGCTGCTGCTGTGGGAGCATTACATCATGTCTTTGTCTGCTGTCCTTGATTTACCTCCCTCTCCTTGCCTAAGCCTTTAGCCATGGCCCACTGTGACCCTGGCTCTGTGGCTGCTCCGGCCTCAGGAGCGATAAGATATTCCTCCCCAGATAGTGATCCCCTCTCTGCCCGCGTGCCGTGCAGCTCTTCTAATGACATCCTCAATACCAGCAAAAGATGAATAATAAGAACTGCTGCCATTGGTCCCAGAAGGGCCTTCCGAGGAGGTTTGTTTCAGAATAATGAGTATGGAAATTCTGCATCCAAAATGAACTGCAAGCAGTCTTCCAACTCACTCGTGCTGAAAATTCACTCTTGCCTTTCCCATAACTTGTCACTTTTCTTTTATTATTATTGTTCAATATGTAAACAAGGCCAAGAAACTCTTTGTTCCTTTGTGCTTCCTTACATTTGTCCATTAATCCCAGTCTCCCTCCCCTCCCCCAATGCAGGCAGGATTACACAAAGCAAAAGTCATTAATTTTTATCTCTGACTATCTGTGGGCTTTTTAATGTGGCCTGGCTTGCTTATGCACCAGCAATTACATGTCATAAGTGCTTGTAGATGCTGAAGCAGTATCACGGGCTGATGAATCACTGCCTTCCCCTCTGATTAGTATGCGAGGGGCTGTGCTCTTCTTTGAGCAGCTGGCATGCCAATGAGGATCTGGCTCTGCTGGTCAAGGCATCTGGACATGAATTCAATATGGATTGCTTTAATTAAATGGCTAAGCACACAAGGAGCTAAGGAACAACTCCATCATTGAGTGAAACTTGAAAATAAAGTCGACGTGAGAGCGTAGGTAGCAGGAATTGTTTAAACACCTGTTGGCTCACTGGTGAACCTGCAGGTTCCTGTTTCATTAATGAAGTTCCTTCAAGTGGCTGAAATTCCTTCCTGATTTATCCCTCAGATAAATCTTATTTCTAAAATTAGGTTTATCCTCAAAAGTCTAGAAATCAGTGAACTGGGTTCAATTTCTGTGCTCTTTATAGGAATTGGTTTTGTTTTTTTTAAATGTAAGATGATTGCAATTTGTAGAAGCAGCTGTTTAAGGAAGGATTGGGCAGGTGTGTGTGGAACCACTTGGAAGTGGAAAGTAGCAAAAGATGTCTATGAATATGCTGTAGTGGAGCAGGAGGAGATGAGAGAGAACAGCACTGTGAAAGACTTTCTGTGCCCACTTTGAAAGTCTTGAATTAGACTAATCAAAATAAATACTGTGGGTATATTTTGGTGTCAATCTTTACAAAATGGAACTGTGGAGCCTGTTCTTTACTTTTAGATTTTCTGGTCAGTAATAATCTTAACTTCTGTACTGGACATCAAATTGCAGGTCTGGTTAAAGTAGTGAGTTGTGCTGAAAGACCCCAAGTTCATTCGAACCGTTTAGTTTATCAACTAAGCGTTGTTATGGATAAAAATGGCACCTCGTCCCCAGAATATGGAGTTAGATTTCCAGACTGCTTCCAGACCAGCCCTTTTCCCCTGTGCTCCTGTGAGGACTGTTATCTTGACCCACGCAAAATACGATATTTACCTTAAACCACCAAGTTCCCTTTATTGTTTGAAAAGCCCCTCCAAACCGAGCGTGCAGATGTGGCTGTGCAGATGTGCAGGTACACTGTAAAGGTTTCTGTTCCAGCGTGGCCTTTCCAGGTGCTCCCATCCTCTCTCCTGCCTGCCTGCCCCTGGCTGTTCCCTTGGCTATTCCACCCAGGGAACCTCTCTCCAGGTGGGAAGGGCTCTCTCTCTGCTTCCCAGGCAGAGGCAAACTTCCCAGGCACAGGTGTGTGCGGAGCAAAGGGAAACAGCAAAGGGACACGGAGGGCTTGGTCTTTGATGCCTTTTGGTTGGCAAATCATGAGGTTTAGCCCAAGCCCACCTCTGGGATTTTCATCTGCTTAATGATTCCAGGTACTTTGTAGCTGTTTTGGTCCTGAGGAGGGAGGATGGGTGTGACGGTCAGGATGGCTTGATAGACACCAGAAGGTTGCTGTTCTTTTTTTCCATGTACAGTTTACCATCCTTACAAGGCCGTTATCATTCACTGTGTTTCGGGGAGTGGGACAAAGCTGTTGTTTCATCAGTGATAGAGATGAAATGAATCCTTCTCTGCTCTCACATCTGGTGAAATCCAGGGCCTCTGTGCTCTCCATGCTGGGTGCTCTCAGCACAGCCTCTAAAGCCACTTCCTCACCCGTGGTGAGCCTCGCTGCACCCTCGTTCTGTGAGTTAAATTAAAATAGAATCTGTTTTAAGGGTATTTTTTTCTCATGTTTTATATTTTAAGAGACTTTCTCATGTCTGTTGTATGATGTACATGCTTCATAAACCAAAGGGATTCATTCTGTCCTTCATCTAAATGAGGGACAAGTGGATGATGAGTTCCCTAGTGGTATCACAATTTTCTGTGCTATCAGGAGGAGGTGTTTAAATCTGTTAAAATTAAAAGAATTGCAGAAAACCCACGAATAACATGGCAATGGGGATGTATTTTTTGCAATCTTGGGTATTCATTGTGACTAAATAGATGTTGCACAATTTTGCACTTGCTAGTTGTTTGGGATTTTAATGTAAATGACAGACTACATGATTGCATTCCACTGCTGCGGCAGCTATTTCTTGAGTTTTATCTTTACCACAATTAGTTTTGTGTTGATGGGGTCTCCTGTGATTCCACCGCTTTCCCAATTAATTTTTTTGCTCTGGTTCCTCGATGTCACTTTCCTAAAGAAGTTCAGTGCCCTCTGGATCACTCCACTGACGGATGCCAAGCATCCTTTGGCTTCTAAAGGCAGATTGTATATCCAAGTAACATTTATCATCTGTGTAGCTGTCATTTGTCTCTGATATGCACCTAGAACTGGGTTTATCCCCCTTGTTTCTCTCCTGCTCCCCAAAACTGCCATCTCCAGCTTTGTTCTCCTGGTCCCTCCTCCCTTGCTGGCATCGTCCCAGCTCCCGCCGCAGTGGCTGCTCCAGCACACAGCACATACATATATATATATATATATGTACTATACTTAGTGCAACCCAGTTTACTCTCATCATTTTAATAGTGGACCGAAGGTATGTTGCCATGTGAACAGTCATCATGTCTCCTTGGCAACCAGCCGGGTTGCAGCACCGCTTGGAGGACTGGACTTTTTTTTCCTTTTTTTCCCCACTCGATGCTTTTCCTTTTGTTAAATTTGCTGAAGGGCTCACAATGGGAGGATTCGGCTGCTTTAGCGAGCAGCTTTTCATTTAAACCTGGAAGTTGTTGTATAAACAGCAAGGCCAGCGTGCCACGGGATTCGCTTTCAAGGCAGACTCGAGGAGGGCTTTGAAGCGGGACCCCGGTGTGTTCTGCAGCTTGATCAGGACTGAGACAATTACATGTCTTGGCACCTTTCAGACTCCTCTCCACACTCGTCTCTGCTGCCCGCAGTGGGGATCCCAGACACTCGGCCCTGGATTGGGTGACCCCCAGACAGCCCTTTGCTGCTCCTGTGAGCCTTTTTTGCTTTTGGAGGTCTCGGTAAGCCAAAATCAGACACACTGAGAGGCTTCATTTTATTGAGGGTTTTTTTTCCACCTTCTCCATCCCACGTCACATAGGCAGCTTCCAACACCAAGCAGTGGGGGCAGAGGAGCAACATGAAAAGATAAATGATTCAGGCACTCAGACACCAGAGCAGCGAGAGCCTTGTGTGTGCATCCCCACACAGAGGAATGGGAATGCAACACGCAGGACTCTTAAAAAAGACTGCTGAAAAAATAAGCAAATAAAATGCAGCTATTAAGCGTGAATTATGAAACATTATTTTATACATTTAATTCCAGTAATTGAACTTTTTTTGTTGTTTTTTTGGTTTTTTTTTCTCCTGAAGCTATATGAGAATGTATAGGCTGGGGTGTTGGGGGTCATTCCCAGCCACTTCTCAGGTGTGGGTTGTTTATCCACAACCCTGGTGTGGTATAAAGAGCTCTTAGGAAAAGAGTGTCTGGAAAGAATTTCCAGAGCTCGAGTAGCAGCTGTGGGATGGCAGCAGATTCTGATCAGCTGCAATTACAGTTCTGTAACCTCAATAGGCCGCTCATCCTGCCTCTGTCTGTTTCTGGCAGGGCTCTCCTGCATAATTCTCTCCCATGGCAGCGGATGAGTAAGATCAGAAATGAAACAGGAGAAAGAACAGCCCCAAACATGGTTGAAGACAGTCCTGGTTCCTGGGCTAGGAACCAGTTCTGGTACTTGGTCTTCACAGAACCATCAAGGTTGGGAGAGACCTTCAAGGTAACCAGATCCAACCATCAACCCAGGACCACCATAATCCCCCACAAAGCATATCCCCAAGTGCCACATCCAGGCGCCTCTTGAACACTTCAGAGATAGCGACTCTACCACCTCCCTGCACAACTTATTCTGATGCCTGACCACTCATTTAGGGAAAAAATTTCTTCTAATATCTAACCTGTCTGGAAGTGCTGTTGCAAACTAGAGATCGGGTGTCTCGTGCAGGAGATGTTTCACTCAGGGTGAAGAAGAGGGAGAAGGAAGGTGGAGGTGCTGTTTGGGTGGTGTTGTGGTCCTTGGGATAGTGAACAGAAATGGAACAACAATGTGCAGCCTTGGACACAGAGGGTTACAGTGCCTGATATCAGTGCTGGCCTGGAACCGGCAGCACCAACAGCAGGAAAAGTCTGGGGCCATCTTATTGTGCTTGCATTTCATCAAACCCCAGAGTGGTCTGAGTTGGAAAGGACCTTAAAGAACATCCAGTTCCACCCCCTGCCATGGGCAGGGACACCTTCCACCTGCCCAGGGTGCTCCAAGCCCAGTCCAACCTGTCCTGGGACACTTCCAGGGCTGGGGCAGCCACAGCCTCTCTGGGCGCCCTGTGCCAGGGCCTGCCCACCCTCCCAGGGCAGGATTCCTTCCTGTTCTCCGCTGCCTGCACGTGAGGCTCCTGTTTGTTTGTGGGGCTCTCAGCCCAGCCGGGCTGTTGTCACACTCTCCCCGCCCGCCCTGGGCAGGCAGGCACTGCCCTGCAGCACTCGGGCTCATTTAGGGGAGGTGAATCGCCCTCCATGGGCAGCAGGGATCATCTCTTCTTTGTGCATAAAATTACAGCAAACAAGCCTCAAATAACACAGGACACTTTCATAATTGATTTATGCGAGGACTCTGAAAGTTCTATTACCTTTTGTTTAGCTCAGGGGGCCTGACTCTGTGCAATCCATTGCTGAAACTAATTACAAGATATAATTAAACTGTGACATGAAGATATTATACCGTTAGTTTACTAATGACACCGCGAAGCTGTACCACCAGCGCAGGACAGTGATTATGCTTCATTCATTATTTATCCCTTTGCTAAATGAGACGCTGACATTTTCAAAAATTACTTTGAGGTTTCTTAATTGTTGGCAGCAGGATGGACTAGAAGGAGCTCTCCTTCCTCTTAGTTACTTATCTAAACCACAGATGTATTATTAGCAAAAAAAAAAATAAAATAAAAAGCCTCCCCTGCTGGGCCTCTCTGGCCATTGTTGGGGCTGAACCAGGGCTGTCACTGCCCTGTGCTGAGGGCAGGTGATGGATACCAGGTCTCTGCAGGTGAAATGTCTCCTCTGGCTTTTTATGCCACAACCTGGGTAAACTGTGACACTTTATCCCAGGGTAATGTTGAGTTTTAAGTGGTTCGATGCCAGCTGAAGGACTTTGCCCCACTGAGCAACTTGGAGAATCTATTTGCTTCTTTGTTACTCTAATAACTTCTGGATTTTATTAATCAGTAAAGACTCTGTCCATTAGTATTATTAAAGTAGAATTATTTACCTTAGAAAAAAAATCATGAGGAATGCTGTAATTAGCGCAAAACGGAACCGGCTCCAAAAAAAAAAAAAAAGTTCTTGGTTTTTCCATAGCAGATTCTCTCCTTTGTGCCTCTCCACCCTCCCTATTCCTTGGGTTCAGAGACCCTAGAAGCACATCTGGCACTCACCTCTGGGCCACCTCCCATCCATGCAGCCTGTTCTCCTCAGGGCACCACTGGACAGCTTAAGATGAGGTTTAATTTCTTCTGAGTGTAATGGCATCCGGCATCTATAATTACACTATTTTCTGTGCTGTGCTGATTAAATATGATTTACCCAGAGAACTAAATGATGAATATTTGAGTGGAGTGTGTTGAACCAATAGCTGCTAAAATAGTCGTAATAAATAAACTTGAAAGAGGAGAAGGAAGAGGGGTTGTGAGTTATGGGACATTAGCGGGTGCAAGAAGAAAGAGTGTGAGATTAACACTTAAGGCAGGAGAATATTTCATAGGCAACACTTCACCTAAAGAAAAGGCCAAGAGTCCCAGTTTTAATGGCTTCAAACTGCCAGAGGGCAGGGTGAGATGGGATATTGGGAAGAAATGCTTCCCTGGGAGGGTGGGCAGGCCCTGGCACAGGGTGCCCAGAGAAGCTGTGGCTGCCCCAGCCCTGGAAGTGTCCAAGGCCAGGCTGGACTGGGCTTGGGGCAACCTGGGCGGGGGGAAGGGGTCCCTGCCCATGGCAGGGGGGGGAACAGGATGTTCTTTAAGGTCGTTTCCAACCCAAACCAGTCCATGATTCTGTGAAGTCCCAGGTGTGGTTTTCTTTCACTATTGTCGAAAGAATGAGGATCTTTCCTTCTTTCTGCTCCCTCTAAATTAGTTTAGGGATTGCTCTGATTTTAGTAGGTATGAGTGTGATTAACTTCCATTTGTTGCATATTTTGCCCCAGAAAGTGCAGTGGTCAGTGGAAGGTGGGGGCTGTGTTTTCCCCAGAAGTCCATTGACTGTGGGTTCCCAGCTCTCCTCAGAACCAGGAGTGCTCTGGCTGCAGCTCTGCACCCACTGGCACTGGCCAGGAGGGAGGGGGGGTGATGTTTGCAGAATTCCAGAATACTTGTACATTTACAACAGTCCTTGGTCTCTGTTGGAGGAAAGTGTAGGAGAGTGAGATGTTGGTGGGGTCACAGGTCAGCTCTTGGCGTTTTCCAACCTGGACTCAAACAGCAGCTCAGAAATGGATATGTTGGAAGGAAACAGTTTCCCAAAGCCTTGCTTATCCCATAAACAGGAAATGTTTAATGACCTTGAAGTGCTTCAGAGGAACCAAGTGATTGCAGTTGCTTGAAGAGAATGGTAGAAAGCACATTAAGAGGATGTTGGATGAGTACCTGGTGCCTTGTGGGCTCCAAAAAGCCCCCAGAAGGTGTCAGGCTGCCTATTTTGCTGAAGTGCACTTGGAGCAGAACGTTTCCCTCCCAGATCCAGGTGACCGGTAAGTTCTGGCTCGCTCTGGGGAAACTCACATGCCATTGTAGGAACTGCTGGCAGCCTGATGTTCCCACTGGTGGCCCTGGTTCAGGTTGGATTTAGGCTGTTCTGGTGGGCACAAATTGCTGAGACAGGGACACCAACACTGCCAGCCCCAGGCTGAGTCCTTGGCACCAGCTGGCATTTCTCCCTCTGCAGAAGTTACTCCAAAGACTGACCAAGAGGGGCTTGGAGGCTTTGTTTAAACACAGAGTGTGGAGCCCCTCACAGAGTCTGAGTATTTCCTATGAGGAATGTGAGCTCCCTTACACAGCGGGTTTGTACAGTCACTGAGCATGTGGGAAGAGCAGAGTGACTTTTTAAGGTCTTTAAAATCCTCCTCTCAGCACATTCTTGTCTATAATTTTTATCTGAACTATATAATAATGAAAAAAAAAATAGTATTCCTTAAATAGCTGCCAAAAATGGGAAATGAATGAGCAATAATGTTTCCAAAACACAGACTTTTTCAAGTTGGATTGTGCATATTCTTTGTCTTTGGACTCCTTCCCCTGATGCTTCTGTACCTCCTACAAACTGCAGACACGTTTTCCACCCTTTCCATCATCTGCTTTATTTTGAAGTTTTTCTGTGTTTGGAGCATATTTTCATTTTAGAATTCAAGTTTTTCTTCTTCCTGTGCTTGTGCACCTCAGGAGTAGACTTTGCTATGAGCCTGTTGGTTCCAGGTCCCAGGGAGTGGGGAAATTGGGTGGATGCTGATGACTGCAAACTGATGAAGAGCTCACAAGCAGTTTGGTGTTAGATTAACATGCCCCAGCCTTTCAGTCCAGGGTGCCAGGACACAAAGATGCTTATGTGTCATTGATTCTGTCTGTGGGGAGAAAGATCAATTTAGTGACTTTCTGAGGTTCTTTCCAGCCCTATTTTCTATCATTCTAATCATAGAAATTCTAATCTAGATTGCTGGGACAGGTGCAGACAGAGCTTTAGAAGTCTAAGTGAAACACTTCTTTCCCCATTAAAACCACAAGAGACTGGGAGAAACCATGTCCATCCTGACTTACCTATTCCTCAGAATGTAAAAACAGGTTCCATAATTCCCAGTTTTCTTAACATTGACTACTGCATGAAAAAATTGAAACTCTTACCTAGGTGTGAATGGGAGGGAGTTGTGTGGCTCCCTGGGATGTGGGAATGGTGTGTTGGGTTGAGCAAATGCTGTTTGTGTGTTCCTGCTGCAGATCCTCAGCCAGTTCCATTCAGCCCCTCTGAATTTCTCCTGGGTTTGGTTGCCATTGTAGGAGTAACGTGCTTTAGCATTTTTCTTAGCTCTCTCCTCCCTCTCTACCCACCTAGTGAACTGCAAGGCTCTAAATATAGGTCATCCCAGGCAATTAGGGATGAGTTGCTGGTTTTGAAAGATTCAGCAGGCAGGAGGCCCAGTTTCCAAATGAGTTACCGGGTGAGATGATGTTTGGCCTCAGCCAGAGTGATTGACAGGGGGTCTGTGTGTTCACAGATACATTATTTAGACACGGGGAGACATAAGAGATCTTCTGCACTAATTACTTCGAAGGCTGTATTAATCACAAGACACTTTAATACTCAATCAATACTTGCATTTGTCAATGACCTTGTAAATCCCCTCCCCTTTAACTCTGCCGCGTGGCAAAAGTGTCGTTTGGCATCTTCGGGGGGCTGGTTTTGTATGGCTGTTGCTCAGTAAAATACATATTTGGCAAAGTCTCAGTTCCAGTGTTTAAACTTCAGTTTCAGAGGTGGAAATAGAAAGAGGACAGATGTTAAGGCTGCTGTGTAGCTGTGTTCTAACCACAGGGTCATCATTTTTGGTGTGAACTGGGCTCATGCCTGCTGAAGGGGGCATTTCATGTGGCATCAGTGCATTCTGGCTTCACTCGCAGACTGGACCATGGTGACTTGATGGCAGACAATGAGGTCTTTACCCTGCTCTGTGTTATAACTGGATGTGTGTGTGTGTTAATGGGAGGACACTGGAGTGCTGGCCCTAATATCTTTTAGATCTCAGGGACATGAAATTTGGTAATTTCATCAGAGGAAAAGAAGAAAATAAAAGAGTGTCTTCAAATTCAGATACGATTGTACTGTAGCACAGATATTCAGACATGGAAAAGTAATTATTTTGTGTTTTTATAGGGCACTGAGCTAGAACAGAGAAACAGAGAGGAAGAAAGTGCTGCGCACTGTGAACTCCTGGCTGGTTGAAGTTGTTCACATTTTAAGAGTTTTTCCAGCTGTTATCATGTTGTTTGAGCAGAAATTTCTCATAGTCCCAGTGGAATTGTACAGCTAATAACATTTTACCTGCCTGCATTTAGGGGGTTTTTTTTAAGTATTTTGGAGTCCTGTGGGTAGTTCACTCCACTGCCTTAATGTGGCACGCAGAAAGTGAAGCCTGGCCCTGTGTAGGTGCCGGAGTCGCCGAGGCTGGAAGGCAGCTCTGGAGTGGCCCTGCAGCTGGCACAGCGTGTCTGCCTGCCCTGGGCATCCCAGAACTGGGCGCAGAGCTCCAGACGGGCCCCAGCAGTGCCGAGCAGAGGGAAGGGTGGCATCCCCTCGCTCCAGCCGCCGCCGTGTTCCTCTGGGCACATCTCAGGAGGATCCGGCTGCCTTTGCCGTCGGCACTCTGCTGGCTCGTGGTCAGCCATGGCCCTCCTCTGCGGGTTGCCCTGCCGTGTGCTGGGGCTGGGCTTTGTCCTCCCATGAGCTCTGTGGTTCCAGTTGGCCCTGAGGGCAGCACAACCCTCCGTCCACTTTGGCATCGTCCGCAGCCAGGCTGGAGAGGAGCTCTGCGTGTGTCCAGCCAGGTAATGGGGCTCTGCCCCCCTGGCCCTGCTGTGCACCCTCAGGGTGTCCTGGTGACCCTGACAGGACTCTTGTGCCAATCCAGTATCTTTTTCCCCATGATTCCTCTTTGTCATTGTTGAAGCATTCCAGTTTTGCACTCTAACATTGGTATCAGACCTGCAGGGTAAGGTTTGCAAATGTTCCAACCATTTCATTAGTCATTTTGTGTGACACTTTCTTTATATTCTGTAAGAACCCCTTTATTGATCAGTGCTTCGTTTCCCCATCCCTGGTGCAGCAGTTTGGGCTGGCGCACAAAGCCACCTTCCCATGTCCTCCACTCCTACATATATTATGCTCTTTATAGCAATTATATTATCTCTATGCTCCTTTCTGTGGAGTCCTCCTGCAGAAATCTCATCAGCAGTGTACAAAAATTGCCTTCTCCCATTCCAACTGCCCCTGTCTTAGTCACCGCTGTCAGTTCTGGAGCTGCTCAGCTGCAGAGAGAGGGGACTTTAGTGCTTTCCCTCTGCTCTCAGGCCATTTTTCCTATGCTTCTTTTTTATTCTTTTATTTTATTTGTGGTCCCTGTCATTCTGCCGGGGCAAAGGGGTAAAGAGATTTGACACTAAGTGCGGGGAAATGCTGTATCTGGAATCTATCTTCCAGACGGCAAAAGAATAAAAATTCATGGCAGGACAGCGGCTGCTGCCACGTTCCCCAAGACATATTGCAGGTAGCGTTATTTATTGTGGCACGGAGTTCATAGAAGTGCTACCTCAAAGCACCCGGAGAGATCCTAAAAAGCCCATCTCCCATCAGGTGCAGCAGATTTATGGCGGCGGGCGCGGAGGGGGTCAGCGGCGCGGGAGCAGCTCCGGCGGGGAGCCTGGCTGTGCTCCGAGTGGCTGCGGCACAGGGCCACGGTGCTGGCCACAGACCTGCGGTGACACCCTGCCTGCGGGGATACCCTGCCTGCGGGGACACCCTGCCAGCGGGGACACCCTGCCTGCGGGGACCCCCTGCCTGCGGGGACACCCTGCCAGCGGGGACACCCTGCCTGCGGGGACCCCCTGCCTGCGGGGACACCCTGCCAGCGGGGACACCCTGCCTGCGGGGACCCCCTGCCTGCGGGGACACCCTGCCAGCGGGGACACCCTGCCTGCGGGGACCCCCTGCCTGCGGGGACACCCTGCCAGCGGGGACACCCTGCCTGCGGGGACCCCCTGCCTGCGGGGACACCCTGCCAGCGGGGACACCCTGCCTGCGGGGACCCCCTGCCTGCGGGGACACCCTGCCAGCGGGGACACCCTGCCTGCGGGGACCCCCTGCCTGCGGGGACACCCTGCCAGCGGGGACACCCTGCCTGCGGGGACCCCCTGCCTGCGGGGACACCCTGCCAGCGGGGACACCCTGCCTGCGGGGACCCCCTGCCTGCGGGGACACCCTGCCAGCGGGGACACCCTGCCTGCGGGGACCCCCTGCCTGCGGGGACACCCTGCCAGCGGGGACACCCTGCCTGCGGGGACCCCCTGCCTGCGGGGACACCCTGCCAGCGGGGACACCCTGCCAGCGGTGATACCCTGCCAGCGGTGACACCCTGCCTGCGGGGACACCCTGCCTGCGGGAACACCCTGCCTCGGACATGGAGGGGCCGCTGGGGCAGCACAGCTCCTGTCTGAAGGTAACACAGAGCAGAAGCGTGGGGTCATGGTGGCACAGGGGGATGGTCCCACGAGGAGCAGTGTGCCCTCGGAGCTGGGGGCTGATCACACCCCTGGCACTGTGCCCCTCACAGCCCCAGGCGGGGCAGCGGGCTGGCCATGGCCAAGTGAAACCCCTCAGTGCCAGGGGCCACCCCACCAGCCATTCCAAGAGCAGCAGGACGAGGGTGGGCCCAATGCACAGCTTTCACCACGAATTCTGGGGCAAAAGAGCCAGTTCTGAGTCCTGAGCAGTGAAGGAAACTGAGTGGGATTGTGCAGGCTCTGGGAGGGCATTGCAGAGCATTAATTCACTCACAGTCCTCAGAAATCTTCTGCAGGGTGATAAACTTCAGAAATGTTGGAAACCTCAGAGGTCATTAAAGACCTCTCTCAAACTATGCAAATATAGTAGCAATGCCTCAGTAAACCTTGGAGGCCTTCCGGATGTTGCTTCCTCCTTTCTCTCCTCTGAAACCCCTCTTTTCTCATGATTTTTGACAGTTTAAAGACAAACTCATGTCTGCAGCTTTTGGAGCCCCAACACAGTGACCACAACAAATACGAGAGCAATAGGGAACAACAAACCCTCAGCTCATAAAGCCACACAAAATCAGTGATGTTAGCTAAGGTAAAAGCAACTTTGCTCTCCAAGTGCTTGTTCTAACCCTGCTTCTGCCTGTCAGACATGGATACTTTTTGCAGAGCTCACAGATCAAAGATCTGGATTTCTGAAGACAGAGAAAGTTATCAGCAGTGGCACAGGATCCTGTATCTTCTTATTAGAGGTTTGCGGGGCCTTCTTTGATGATGGCGTGAACCAAGCAGTTTTCTATGTTTTTTCCAGCAGTTTCCTAGGATTCATCTCCATGCCTTCACATCTCGCCTGTACCACCTGCCTTGCCTGCCATTTGCTGCTGGTGGTTTAGAATCAGGATCATGGAATGAGGTTAGACCTCAAAGCTCATCTCCTTCCATGCCCTGCCTTGGGCAGGGACACCTTCTACTAGCCCAGGTTGCTTCAAGCCCCGTCCAACCTGGCCTTGGGCAGCTCCAGGGCTGGGGATTTGACACCTCTGGGTTGCTCCTTTTGCAGCTCCAGAGCCAAAATCCCTCGCGCCGCAGCAGTGGAGGGACCGATGGCCGTGCAGTGGTCAGTGTGTCCTGCTGGAGCCGCGGGCCCTGCGGCCACCTCGCCGTGCCATCATCCCTGCCCGTTCCCATTGCCGGCTTTTCCTCCTGGCCAGCTGGGGGTTAGCAAGGGCAGAGGCTGCTTTCCAGCCTCATAAACCTCACGGGTTATTCGGAGTCATGATTCTCCCATTCAGCCGTCTGTGCTGTTCCGTGGGACAGATAATCCCTCCGTGTGCCTGGTGGAAGCTGTGGTATTGATTTCTGTCTCTCCCTAAACCTCAGTTGTGTTCAACGCTTCTTAGACATCTGAAGGAATATCCAGTGGGCTCCAGGGGCAGACAAGGAGCAGAGCACAGGCAGCGGTGCCGGGAGGTTTTTGCCCTGAGTTTGGGACGTGCCAGCAGGAGGGGAGCAGTGCGATCCCTGAGCTCTGATAAAACTCTTGGAAGATTTAAACAAGCACGGCACTGCTGGCACGCTCTCTAATCATTGGTAAACATTTTATGTGTTAGGATTTGATGGTCCGTCTGAGGACATCCAGAGGCTGTGGGCTTTTCTTCAGTTTACCCTCTGTAAACCACAACAAGGCTCCAGATTCCAGGGCCCTTGTGGGTAGTACATACATGGCTCTCTGGAAGCACATTTGGGCTGGATCTGCTGGATTTCCAGTCTTTGGGGTCTGTTACCCAGTGTCACCCTCTGCCGCATACCCCATTCCCAGACTGACCCCGGCTCCAGAGAGCTCCTTTATGTGGAAGGAGGAGTGGGTGATTAGGAAGGTTGTGTGGACACTGGAATTGAAGCTTAGAGCTGGGATGAGAGGGCTGAAAGAGGCAAAAAGAAGGATTTAGCATATTTTTAATTAAAATAACAAGCTGGGACCTGTCACTGCATAGATCTCTTTGTATCCTGAGTTCTTTCCCTCTTTTCATCTTTGACTTTTTAGATTAGGCACTCTCAGAGCAGGGATCACGTTTTCCTCTGATCTGGAAAATGCCTGGCGTGCTTTGAGGGCCTGGCATTGTCTATGCAATAATGAAATAACAACAATTTTAGTCTCATTGCTGTCTAACTCCTTCCTCTCTGCCATCATTGGGAGATAGTTAACACTCAAAACGATTGCACCTCCCACTTAGAGTATACTTTTGGCTGTTCACAAGTTAATTCTCCTACCACTCTGAGGTCAGAACGGATATGGCCACTGTATGAATTCGGAACAGACACCAAGATGGTAACTTTTTCTCCCAAAAAGCCGTGGTAGCCACTGTGTGCCGCATAAACACAAACCTCATCCCAGTCTGAGCATCTGACGGTAGGGAATTCAGAAAAAATGGCTAATGTGTCATGTTCTTTATTTATGTTAAATTAGAAATTCGTAGATTAATTCAGATTTTGCTCTATTAAACACACAGTCTGGTTAAAAAGTGAGTCTGTCAATCAAAATGGTGATTTTATCATGTGATTTAAAATTTGTTCTAACAGTGGCACAACCCAGAAAAAACAGATCTTTTAAGCAAAGCTTGATCTTCCATCCATGTAATTTAGCATAAAACCTCGAAAAGAAGCAAAGCAAACTGAAGTAATTGCAAAATACAAATTTTAATAGACCTAATCCTCTGGAGCATCTCTGTTAGGGGAGTTGAATTTGGAATTGTTTGTACAGATGAGTTTAAACCGAGCACTGGTACAGAGCTGTTCCCAGGCTGTGTCTGCTGGGAGAGGTGGTTCTGGTGCAGACCAGGAACAGTGGATGTGTTGGTGGAGCCTGGAGAAGGTGTTGGTGCTGCTATACAAAATATGCTGCGTCTGTTTATGTGTTCATCTTGGCCTCCTAAATTCTTCAAGGTGGGAATCAAAACACCGGCTCTCTCTCTGGCGGGTGGAAACCCGCCCCCCCTTACACACAAACACAATTTATGTCATTTTTCTTTCCTTAAAATACTTGCAACTACTTACAAATTTAGTAATCTATTTTCATGTTCCCTGGACATAATTCACAGGGGCTTTGACACCCAGGTGTGCACCCTGTATCCATGTGAGACCACCAGCATTTGATTCTGATCATGGTACTCTTCTGTGTCAGGTTCCATTGCAGATGACTTGGCCAGACTGTCCTGGGTTTTCTTTTATGAAGCTTTCAGACATGAATAGTTTTACCACTAAATACCTTCATTCCTCTGATTAGAGGTTTTGTTCTGTTTCAGTATTTGTCCAGCACTAGTGATCTCTGGGTGTTGCTTTTAATTATAACATCTGCTGCAGCTGTCCAGGAATAGAAATAGTCTCAGCCCCGTGCACAGGCCGAAGACTTGGCCGCTTTTTCCTCTAAACTGAGTCCAGGCAACTTCTTTCTCCCGAGCTGTTGGTCTAAACCAGCCCTTTGGTTGCAGAGATGAAGGGTGAGTGCCAGGCTGTGGGGCTGCTCAGCCTCTCCGTCCCCTTTCCCCATTAGCCCCTGGGAGTGGAGCGGAGCAGGCAGGTGGAGCAGGCTGAGCCTGCCTTTGCAGCACCACCTAAAATCATGTTTGATTTGCCCCCTTTGATGGCGTGTTCACAGTCATCTTGCTACGGCTCTGATCTTCTCTAGCTGCATGGCCCTTTAAATCCCCAGTTTCAAATAGGAAGGAGAAAGCGATCTGGTGGAGCCCTTCCCGTCCTTCGGATCCACGCTCTTATTAAGGCTCATATCTATTACTTTCTTTCTTTCTGAAGGAGTCAGCTTGATTCAGTACTTTTGGGACTCGGTGACATTAATGTATCTGTTTTATGTAACACGGAGTCATTATTAACAGAATCCTAGATCATAAAAAAAGGGATAACGAGAGACGAGGAGGGCTTTTCCCCTTGAAGCTCATGGCAGCGGTGCCGGGGTCAGGGAGCCGCCGCCTGATTGGGCGCGTGGCCGCCGCAGTGGCATTTCTGCAGTTTCATCAGAAAGTCTAAATAATCCATGGGAAAACTGAGGTTATTTACAGCAGATATATACGAGCTGCACGAGCTAGCGAGGCACCGAGCATCCTCTTGGCTCTCGGTGGCTGTGCCGGGATGCGGCTCCTGCTGCCGCTGGCGCGAGGGCACGGACGGGCCGGCAGCTGGTCCACATGGCACGCAGGGGCTGGAGTCGTGGCACAGGAATTGCAGAGTGTCAACGTGAGAGCAGTGAATGGGCTCAGGGGGAAGGAGGGGAGGCTGTCACGCAGGGCCCTGTTGGTTCAGCGCCGCTGTCGGAAGGAGGAGGGGGCAGTGGGGGGCCTTGTAATTGGCACATGTGTGCTGCAGGGGTGGGAGCTGCTCCCCTCTGGCACCCCAACCTCTGTCCCGACCCGGAGCCGCTCCCTGGCAAAGGCTTTGTGTTTTCTGTGTTTGAGCATGGGCTGCCTCTAAGCCAGGAGAAGGGATTGAAGCAGAGATTGTGGCTCTCAGAGGGCTCTAACCCAGAGACCCGGCTGTGAGAAGGGGTGAAGTAGCAGTGGAGGCTTTGGTAGTCTCTTCATCTTGGTATCACAGAATCCAGACTGGTTTGGGTTGGAAGGGCCCTTAAAGATCATCTCATTCTTTTGGCTTTTGTCCTCTTCTGCACACTTGGGAGTTCTCTTTTGTAACTGTTTTCTTCATTCTGTTCCTGAAAGGAGCACAGTTGTGAGCGTGGGCGCTCCTCCTCCTCTGGGGGCCTGGTATCAGGACACATGTTGTCAGGAAAACACCTCTCTTGCTGGTTCCTGACATTTTGCTGCTGGCTGAGATCTTAGAGCAGCGCCTGTGCTTCTCCCTTCCCTCTCAGCAGTTCTCC
The DNA here is from genome assembly GCA_013396735.1 of Grallaria varia. Classification (NCBI taxonomy): domain Eukaryota; kingdom Metazoa; phylum Chordata; class Aves; order Passeriformes; family Formicariidae; genus Grallaria; species Grallaria varia. Next base: position 45,350 of record VWZG01004958.1, on the reverse strand, counting down.
TTGTGAGGAGTGATGTAAGGAATTAATCTGCTGTAATTTCTGCTGTTTGCAGAAACCAGATTTATGACAGAGGAAGGATAAGGCATTTCCCAGCAGCTAAATTTGCCATGGAGACCGTAACCAAACAGTGTTTGGCTTTGGAGGTCCATGGTCAGCCTGGGCCATCAGCCTGGGGTTGTGAGGTGATGAACTGGTTGTAGGTACGTGCACGCTCAGAGGTGATGGGAAGAAAATCACTGTCAGGGCCATGAGCTGAGCTCCCTAAAGTTCCAATTTGACACAAATGTGTATAGAATATTAAAACCGATGTAGTTCCTATTTTCCTTGGAATTCTGGCTTCTAACACTCAGTGTTTTCCACCACAACCACAGGCACTGGGAAGGTTTTATAATGGAAGGCTGGGCTGTGTACGGATGGAAGCAGGAGCTTTAAGGAAGCCACCAAGTAGGATGAATAAAACCTGCCCAACAAAATCCTGGGTTGTTAACTCTGGAGTTGGGTGACTTGGTGGAAACCCCATGTCTGAACCCTGAGTGGGGGCCTCAGCCGCAGCGCTTGGCTGAGTGTGCAAAGGGCTCTGCTGGTTCTCTGGAGAAAAGCACGTTCAGAGCGGCGTGTGTGTTACAAAACCCTTCTTTCAGTTTGCTGTGAGATTAAATTTGTCCACAAGGTCACAGCTTAGGGGGAAATTTTGGAACAATTTTCAAAGCAGATCAGTTGAACACTTTTCAAGTATTTAAATGCAAATACAAAAGAATAAATAATTTATGCATTGCTTTAACTGAAAAATATTCTAGTTTAAGGATACATAAATTGTCCCACAATTAGTATGGCCTGTCGATGGAGCAGCTGGCACTTGGGAAAAGCAAGTTCTAAACCTGGGAAAGGGCCCACATAGCACTCGGTACCTTTCCAGTTGTGTTTACCTTCATATCTGTTGCTTTGACTGGGCTGTTATGGAGCGAAGGAAACTGTGACAGTACAATAACATGCACCTTAAAAAAAGATTATAGAACCTATTACAAAGTTGTTTAAAAATCATTATTATATTGTAATGGGGTTAAATGCTGTGTTTATGTAAGGCTTTAATTCCTGAGGAATTCCAAACTGTGGGGCCAGGATAAAGTGATACAGCACTCTTAACTTGGAGACACGTGTGTGTGTTTATCGTGGAGCAAAGGCTCCTGTGGTGACCCAGCACATACAGGGAAGTAATTTCTTTTCAGAAAAACAGTTTTTAAAAGTTTGCAAGACTACATTAAATTGAAGAGATTGAACAAAAGTGAAGATATTTTAGAAAAATTAGTCAAAAAATGAAAATGTCTCTGTTTTGTTAACAAGGTTTTGTCTTGAAACAGGATTTTTTTAAAAACCCCACAACCCAAATGAAAGGTTTTGCTTGCATCAAACAAAGTATTCGTATCAAACCCAAAATATTTTTAGTTTTGCTTCAGGAATATAAATGTCTCCATTGAACATGAAACCCTTCTTTCAGGCTCTGGGTTTGATGGTCAGTCACCGAACCAGAACAAAGCAGTGGATTCATACCCCTGTGTCCAAAGGGGATGAGGCTGTGCCAGGGCTCCCAGGGGTCAGGATGACCCTGTGCTGGGGTGCTGTGGCTGTCCGTGTGTCCTGCCCCGTGTGCAGCTGTGCCCCTCCCTTGGCACCATCACCACTGCCTGCTGTTGCTGCCGGGCACTGCCGCAGGTCGTGCTCCTTTTGCTGGAGCTGTTAAAGGCCACGGTGAGGCCATCGGCCCTTTCAATTACACTGCCCCGAATCCCTTAATCTCTTTAAGTAGCTCCCCTGTTCTCATCTCATCACGCTCATTACCTCTGGTAGCATCTCTATCCCAATCCTAATCTGGAGTGGAGGGTAAATAGGCTGTTGTGGGGGTTGTTCTACTTTTATTCGCCTTGTTTTCAGCTGGAGAAGGCAAGTTCCAGGGAGACCTGAGAGCCCCTTCCAGTGCCTAAAGGGGCTCCAGGCGAGCTGGAGAGCGACTTTGGACAAGGCATGGAGGGACAGGACAAGGGGAGTGGCTTCCCATTGCCAGAGGGCAGGGAGAGATGGGATATTGGGAAGGAATTCTTGGCTGTGAGGGCGGGCAGGCCCTGGCACAGGGTGCCCAGAGATGCTGTGGCTGCCCCAGCCCTGGAAGTGTCCAAGGCCAGATTGGACAGGGCTTGGAGCCACCTGGGCGGGTGGGAGGTGTCCCTGTCCATGGCAGAGGGCGGGAATGAGATGATCTTGATGGTGCCTTCCCACCCAAACCATTCTGTGGTTCTGTGCGTTGTTGTGTATATCAGGACACAGAAAGCAGCGCTGTTGGTGGCATTGTGTAAGTTTGGGAGTGTTTGCTTGCCCAGGAGCCCGGGCGGTGCAAGGGGACATCAGGGCAGCAGGGGGTGTGTTGTCCTGGCCGGAGCACTGGCTTCTCCTGCAGTGGGCTCCTTGTGCCTGGGGTAGGGTCATCTTCGCTCCTGGGTCTGTCCCCGCCATGTAGGCCAGAGCGTTTGGTGGCAGAGGGAACACTGCCTTGGCTGGCCCGGGTGGCAGAGCCTGAGCCCCCTCCCTGTGCATGTCGGGGGGGTGGGGGCTCTCCTGGCCATACCTGCCCACCAGCCCCGGGCAAAACACGGCGCTGGCTCCGCTGCCGGGGGTCCTGCGGGGCACCCCCAGCGTGTCTTGAGCTCAGCACGGAGAACGTGGACTAACTGATTTCAAATAGCAGTGTCAGAATCCTAACAAGATTATTTAACTTTTAAGGGGGGTGGGAGAGCATTTTTTCATGCATTATTATTGATTTTCGGTATGGTACAAAACCCAGCCATGTACAGCAATAACACAGGAAAAGATACAGTCGTTGCAAACCAATTACAGCTCAAACAGACGGTTCTGGACGGCCCCTGCACACCCAGCCCCTCGCTCCTGCTCAGGCCCAGCCAGAGATGCACACTTGGGGTAAAAAGCCCTCAGAAACAGGATTTAAAACAAAACAGTCCCATGTCCTGCTGCAGTGCTGTGCTGGGGGATTTCCTCCCTGAGGTGCTGACAGTGTCTTTTTTGCTTCTGCAGTCAGTGCCTGTCTGTCTGTCCTGCTCCCAAGCTGGGAGGCAGAGCAGGATGTGACCCAGAGGAGCCCCCCGATCAGAGGCAGACGCTCGTGGGAGCACTCCAGTGCGCGGGGCAGTGTCCCTGTCACAGAATAATCCCAGAATACTTTGGGATGGAGGAGACCTTAAAGCGCTAATCGTCCCCCGCCCTGCCTTGGGCATGAGCACCTCCCACCAGCCCAGGTGGCTCCAAGCCCCGTCCAACCTTGCCTTGGACCCTCCCGGGGATGGGGCAATACCTGGCCTCATCCTGGTGTGCCTCAGCCTCTGCACGGAGGATCCGTGTCCTTCCCACAGTCCCTCACAGAGCAGCTCAGGGCTCGATAAATGGCTCCCTTTGCTGCGTGGAGCCCTGCAGTCAATGGGGCTTCTGTGTCTGTGTGGGGGTGACACGGGGACGTGGGTCCAGCCATGTGTGTGCCAGCTCTTGTAAGTGATACAGTGTAAAAAATCAGACAACCGAAACCTCTCCAGGACTGTGAAAGTTTTTCCAATTACATTTTTCCAATTACATAGTAGAGTTCATAATCTGTTATGAATTAGGATAAATAGGAATCAGCCCACAGTTAAGAAAATAAGTTTAATTGCATTTTGTGCAGCATTGTTCTGTCTGTTTGAACAGTTTGCTCTTGTGCTGCTAACCTGACAGATTCTGTAATTCACAGCATCCTCTTTGGAATCAGTGGGAATTACTGAGGTTTTACAACAGCCTGTACATACAGGCTCCAACATCCTGGGGTGCTGCAGACAGGTTGGTTTCAGGAGAGCAGAGTGTCCTTCAAAAAGCCAGACTGCTGAGTCTGTGTATGGTTGGATATTGGCAAAATTCCTTCATGGAAAGGATTGTCCAGCACAGCCACAGGCTGCCTAGAGCCGAAGTGGAGTTCCCACTCTGGGAGGGATTTCAATGCCATGTAGATGTGGCCTTAGCAGTGCTGGGGGAATGGATGGACTCGATGAGCTTAGAGGCTTTTTCCAGCCCAAATGGTTCTATGACTCTATTCTAGCCATCACCAGGCAGGTGGAAATCACTACCCAAAAATGTGAGGAACCTGATTGGCTTAGTGGGCAGAATTTGTGGATGGTGTTTTGACTGTCATCATGGCACCCCCAGATCGCATCAGGAGTGCTGTTCAGATGGCAGCCAGAGACAAGAAGGCAGCAAGGAGCGTGTTTTGATCAGCCCTCCTGGCTGGGTCTGCAGGGAGGACGCAGGGCCTGAGCAGGTCACTGGGGGAGCCTCCCCACTCCCTTGGGTGGGGTGACAGTGGCGCCTCTGGAGCTGCCCGGGAACTGGAGCAGCTGCTGGACAGCAGAGTGCAACTGGTAACAGGGCACCGGTGAACCCAATCGTGTTTGCATCTCACGTGTTCAGGGTGATCTTGCATGTGGTCATGCCAGTGTGATGGGGGTGCTGCCCTGGCACTTGGTTTGGTTGTCGGTGTCCGGAGGCGGGAGGGACAGGACAGCGGGCGCAGGGTGGGCTGTGCCCTGTGCCCTGACTGGTCACTGTGGCTGCTGTGGGCTTTGGGGTGTGGGCTGGGAGGGATGTGCTGCCTGCTCTGTTCCCACAGCACCCACACCAACCAGCTCTGCAGCAGTGATGCAGCTTCGGGCATTCAGCATCTTGGAGGCAGGTGATTTTGCTGCATTTGTGGGTTATCCAGGACAGAGCAGGGATGTGGCAGCTGTCCCTTGCCCTGCTCTGTCTCACACGCAGCATCCTTCAGGCTGAACCTGCTGCTCTTGCCTCCCCCAGCGCCTCCATGGGTGTTTCTGGTGAAGAAGGGCCTGCACTTCTGAAACAAAAGCCTGATGAAAGGGTCGGCAGGCCCTGGCTCGGCGGTGGCTGTAATTCTTGGCAGGGTGTGCCATGCCCATCCTCCTGAATTAGTGTGGGGCACACTGAATTTGGTACGGTGCTAATTGCAATCAGACGGGAACAAGTGGCCTCAGTGTGTGGGCACGTGGCAGGACAAGGCGAGTGCCCCGGCCCTGCTGCAGGGGGGCAGCTGCTGCCCCATTGCTGCTGCCCCCCCGGCTCCCGGGCTTTGGCTCTGTGCTTTGATTTACTGCAGGCTCTCTCGGGTGCTCTTTCTTTGCCATACAGTAACTCAGCTGCTGTAGAATCACCGCAGCTGCTGGTAGGGAAGGCTCTGCCGGGCAGGAGGGATTCCCAGGCTGGTCTGGAGCCCTGGGAGAGGAGCCTCTGAGGCTGGGCAGAGGGATGAGCCTCCTTCCACCAGAGCTCCCTTTCTAGAAAACAATCCTTGTGTGACAGGTTCATTTCTATCCCACCAGCCATGGAGGTGAGCAGGGGCCACTCCCAGGGTGCGAGAGGGTACCCCGGGCACGTGGGCTGAGCCCACCACGGTGACTCCAGGAGCCACAGTGCCATTCACAGGCACGTTCCTGGGCAGGGAGAGAGCAGCTCCAGCAAGCCTTTCCTACCTGTGTCCATCCCAGAATGATGAAAGGGATTTCAGCCCGTTTGCAATCGGATTTGGAGGATGTTCCCCAGGATGAGAGGTGTTTGTTCCTTATTCTCCCAAAACTCGGGGGATTTCCCCCAGCTGTGGCTTTCTGCTTTCATCAGTCAGTCAGAGGATGGAGTCAGGTATTGCCCAGGAACAAACCTGGTAGCAGCCAAAGCATGACTGTCACATATTCAGTGTCACCTTCCAGGCTGAGGGAATCCAGCCTCCTACTACCTGCCAAAGGCCAAATAATGGATCCCATTATATGGCCCAAACGAGAAGCTTCAGCTTTCTGTTCCTCTGCTCTTCCTCTAAGGAATCCCTAAGAACAGGGAGTGCTATTCTATGTGGTAAAAAAAAAATAAAAGCAGACTTAGAACTTGGTCCGCTCCCCCTTGTCCAAGGGCACTGGGATCAAGTGGTTCCCCAAGCCAATCCATTTAATAAAGCAAGAAAACATCTGCCTTTAAAAGAGGTAGATTTAAAATGCCTGGTTAAATCCAGGATCCTCTTCAGCGACAGACGTGTGTCGGCACCCAGTCTGAACTCTGGGGGGTTTGACAGGAACTCTGCTCTGCTAGTCTTAAATTTGACTTTCCTGAAAAATTCTGTGGGTTACCTTTGTTACCTGTGTGTCACTTTGCTATCTCCTCTTGCCTGGTTATTTATGACTAAGCTGAAACATTGCAAAATTTCTGTTCCCTCCCTTGCTAATGTTGTGTTTGTGCCCTTTTTTCCTATCTTTTTATCAGGATTTCACAGGAAGATTAATCCTCCTTACTCCATGACAGTTTAGTTTCCTTAAGAACCTTTAGTGAGGGATGTTCTAGAAAAGCTTTTAGAAAATCTGATTCCACTGTATCAGCCCAAATCTCCTGTATTAGCAGGGCTGGTTCCTTGTCAGACAACTCAGATCTGTACACATAAACTCTGCTTTGGGTTTCAGGCTCCTCCCCAGACACACGTTTACTCATCACTGCTAATTCCAATCGGTCCCACAGTTTTCTGTCTTTTTGCCTGTGCTGAAAATCAGACTTTGTGGTCTGTCATTCCCATGATCACTCCTCAAGCCTGTTGTAAAAGTTTGTCACCTTCCAGTCCTCAGATGCAAAGGAAGAAGGTTCAGCAATTTCATATTTGAGCTCCTTGTGGACTCTGGGGGAAGCACTGTCTGCCTCTGGTGATTTGTTGCTCTGGCATATGAACCCTCCTGACCCCTCCATAGTGAACAGCAGTGTAAGGAATTAATTTAATTTTGCTGCTCTGCCCTTATCTTTCTTAATTCCCCTCTTTACGCCTTGCCCATCCATCAGCAGCACTGGGTGATGGACAGACTTCCTGCTTTTGTGTTGAAGAAGTTTTTATTAGCTCCCTGAACTCTGGTGATTGTTCTCCAGGCCCTGTTTTGCCTTGCCTTATCATGGGTTTGCATTTAGCATGCTGGATTTATGTCCTTTTCTATTTTCATTGTTTGGAAACAATTTGCATTTTCCTGAAAGTACCTTTTGACTTCAGATAGCTTCCTTGTTCTGTTGGTTTGAACCAAGCTCTGAATGTGTGGTGGTTTAGCCTTTCACCTGGTGTGTCTCACACATGTTCATGTCCCAAAGTGTGTCAGAGAATCATGGAATGGATTGGGTTGGAACAACCTCAAGGCTCCTCCTATCCCACCCCCTGCCATGGGCAGAGACACCCTTCCACTTGCCCAGGTTGCTCCAAGCCCTGTCCAGCCTGGCCTTGGGCACTCCCAGGGCTGGAGCAGCCACAGCTTCAGGTGTAGAGGGTAGACAGAGGAGTAGCAAACTGGGCAGAGGCAAATAGTATTTCATGGGACCTCTGTAGCTCCTCGTCATAAATTACTGACAGCTGCAGATGTGTGACTGAAACAAGAACCACCATCAGAATGGGGGAGCTCCCATTCCAGAAATGTCCTGATGTGTTGCGTGACACCTCCTGGTCACTGCCCACCCGGGTGCCAAGATGCGCACCCACAGGGATGGTTTTCCTTGGGAAGCAGAAGGCTTCTCATGAGTCTCATGGTTTCCCTGACTCTTCATTGTGTTTGTTTTCCTTCCTCGTGTCTGTACTCGCCTGCTGGCTATGTGAGCAGCCAGACTGGGCTGCACTGGTTAGAACAGAGCAGACCACAGAGCTTCTTCCCTTGCTGATGGCTGAGCCAGGTCTGTGGTACAGATAAACATGTGGGTTTGCCATTGGCTGATACAGTGTTTTCCCCAGGCAGCCAGGAAGATGGAAGGTGCAGCTGTCTGGTTTCCAGGAGGCAAAATATACCTCTCATAAAGATGCTACAGGTCAGCCCTCAGTGTCAGGAGGGGTAGAACAGCTGGAAATGCTGACTGAGTTGGAACTGGATGCAGAAAATATTAACAACTCTATGCTGTACCCAAACTTGTGTTTCTTCTGGTACATTATTCCAAATCCTTTAGGATATTTTATATACTGTACATTCTTTCGTTTGCAGGCTTTGATCTGGAGAGCTTGTACGGACTTTCTCCAGTGTGACTAGGAACCATCTCCCTGCTCCACTCGCTGGCACCTGACCCATGTTCCCACACTGAGGTAGGAAGACCTAGTTTTTGTAAGCCTTGGAGAAGTGATTTTGGTGTTGGTTGCTCTCCTGGGATGTGTAATGTGAATCACCTGCATTAAGAGAGATGTGATTACACCTAACAGAGCTGTGCTGTGCTCTGGCAGAGCTGGGAGTTCTTCATGCCTGTGTAAGCCACAGGGTTTGCTGCTCTTCTTTCTCATGGTTCTGTGGTTTTATTTAAATGCCATCTGTGTTAAGTGTTTTTGAGCACCTGACTAACTTACTTTCAATGAAAAGGTGTTTTTTGAACGAGGCCATCCTTGGGTTATTTTTTTCCTACATGTCTACAAAGCTGGTACCTTGCCAATCTGTTGTTCTATGTGGGCTGGTGAGGAGCCATTGGGGCTCTGTATTTAATTATTTATGTTGACTCTGTTAGTTTCTGTCATTAAGAACAGCCCAAATGATTAGTTCCCTTGGCTTAATCTTCTTAGCAGGAAAACTGTCCCTTGAATGTCTGTCCAAGTCAAACAGGCATAAGGAAGGATGAGAAAAGGACAAGACTCCTGACCTTGTTCATTTTCCATGGGAATCGGTGAAAGTAAATCATACTTGGATGGTCTGTTTCAATTCTTTAATATTCGGTTTCCCAAAACTGAATATGGTTATGGTAAACGGTAAATGATATGCAGGCAGAAAGCACATCTTCCTGAATGTGGGAAAAATATCCCTTCCCTTCCTACCAGTCACTCCACCATATTTGGCACTAGAAATGTCTATACCTGTGGTCCAAGTATAGTAATTTCATTCAAAATTGTTTTTTGTGTAACTAGAAATCAGTGAGTCACTGTGAAGGACCTGGTTTTAATATATCTGTATATTCTGAGTCATTAGAGGTCATTCATAATCTCTGGGATACTTGGTAATGTCAAACTAACATTGTGTGATACTGATAGCAGTGGAAGGATTAATGGCAGGCTTCAAAAATACTCATCAGAGTTCTCTATCTCGATGGAAAACTGAGAAATTTAAGTTTGGTGTTGGATTTTTTCTTGTATTTACTTTTTGGGGTCCTTTTATCCTTTAAGGAAGGCTTCTCTCCAGCTTTCTTCCTACGTTTTTATCTGAAGTATTTTGTTTACAAGACAAGTGCACACTTCAATTTCTTGAGAATCATCAGATTTATAAATTAAATGGAAGCCTTGGGAAATTGTGTGATGGGCAGACACTCATTCGCTTTGTGCTCTCAATATCTGAGGATCCTGAGCAAAGCTTCTACTTTTTCCCATTTAGTTAGGAAACTTTGCAGGCCTTGATGTCCTTTGTGGGGAGTGTGCAAGGTGTTCTTCAGGTATTGTAAAGTGAATCCAAAGATTTGGGGGAGGAATGGAAATGCTGAAATCCCACCTTCCCTGTGGTCAGTGTTCTTGACTTTGATATGAGAATGAGAGGGGGAAAAAGATGAAGCACAGAAAGGACAGAAAAGCACAGAGAAGGTAAGAGAGGGAAGGGGGCGGCAGGGGGCCATTTGGAAACATTTTGGAGAGAGAGCACATGTAGTCACTTGTGACTTTCTCACACTGTTATGTCTTGGCTGTTTTTGTTGTATGGGAAATGGCAAATTTTCTTAAAAAACATGCAGTACTACAAAAGGATCCCATTTTGGAACCAATCTGTGTGTTGGTTCCATTAATGATTGGGACATGAAAGTGGGTTTGTGCTGAGGGAATTCCCCCAACTGCAGAGCTTCATCAGTCTGAGGGAGGCAGTGGGGCTGTGAGAAATGGAGCAGACTCAAACCAGAACTGGTACTGGGGTGAAGGTGGGCAGTGAGCACCTCGGGGAGCTTTGTGGGTGATTAGTTTGAGCATCTTAGTTGATTAAAACTGCGGGTTTAATTGCGTGGAAGAGACAAACGCAGGTGGTAAAAAGCAAGTGCGGGGTGAATAGGGAAGGATCTCACACAAGTGGGAAGAAGACAAGGAGAAAGCCTCCAGAGGAGAATAATTCATCTAAATGACCATGGGAAAATGGGTTTTTGTTTTGCAGAATTGTTACTTTTAAATCTGTACACTCAGTACAAGCAGGTACAGTTTAATTTTGCCAAAGGGCAGGATAGTGTGAGGCTCACATATCTCCAGAAGAGACCCAAAGCCTTAACCAGCTGCAGGGAGGAAAATCAGCGGTTTTAGTTCTGTGTCAGTAGAACACACTCTGTTCCCTTGTCCTGTAAAAAGGAACTTTCTTCTCCATGCTATTCTTGTTCATTACATGGAAGGCTTTGAATTTAACCTGGCGAGGAAAAGGCCATTGTTCATACTCTGCTGTAGTTGCATAGATTTCATTATGGGGTATTATTATAATTACGTGTTTAGTGGCTAATTGCTCTTCTGTAAGTGTGAAGGGAGTGGAGAACGTGGGACCAAGGCTGTATTTCAGAGTAAAAGAGGGTATTTGTTAATGCCTTTTAATGTGTGTCTGGATCTTCTGGCATAAGCATATAACATATTTTTAGTAACTTTCCTTTATTTTATTTCAATACTGAAAAAAGAATGGGAAAATATATTTGTAGCTCATCACCTGGGTGATATGGTGACATATGAGAGACAGTTCTCATGTGATTTCCCAAAATACTTTTTAACTGGCACAAAGCTCTTTCAGAAGCTGCTGTGGAAATGTGATTTTAATTCAGTGGCTCCAAAACTCTTTGCCCCCACATCAACAATCCAGCCATGGTCGGTAAGGAACCCTGAGCACACATTTGGTGCTGGCACAGGGTACCCAGAGCAGCTGTGGCTGCCCCAGCCCTGGAAGCGTCCCAGGCCAGGTTGGACGGGGCTTGGAGCAACCTGGGCTGGTGGAAGGTGACCCTGCCCATGGCAGGGGGTGGGAATGAGATGATCTTTAAGGTCCCTTCCAACCCAAACCCATCTATGATTCTGATTTCACCACTGTTTGCTGTGTTTACAATTAAAAGTTTAATGATAAGGACTGGTGGTACTTTAGGATAAATTTTGAAGGTTCTTAAGTGTTTTAGTTTGTTTATCTAATTGTGAAGGTAGATTAAACTACACTGAGTACGATTATCCAGCACGTCCTTACCACGTACAGATTAGAGAGGTTTCCTCAGACATGAGCTGGTGGTTATTTTCCCCACTGGAAAATGTGGACATGTGGCAGGTGTTGAGAGATTTCCTTCGAGTTTCTCCAAAGAATAAAGTCTTTACATTGTCTGTCTTTAAAGCATTTCAGCTATAGGTTCTTAGCTGGTGAAATCAGCTGGACTCAGCGGGATACCTCTCTAGACACACAGAGCCCAGGAGCCTTTGCCCCTGTGCCCCAGTCTGCAGTGAGAGCTGCGTACAGAATAACAAAGGGGCTGAACCCTGTTTCCCTTTTCCCTGCTAACATTCCTGCTTCCCAGAAGTACAGAATACACAGACTCTCAGAGTTCAGAGAACTGTGCCAGTGGCACATTTTCCAGGGTGCTGTGCTGGGCTCGCTCCGAGCCAGGGGTGGTGGGGGAGTATCCCACAGCTCCAGCCCCATGGTCCTGCACACTCAGGTCTGAGCTCTGGGTCTGAGAACATCCAGAGTTGCCTAAAAATCCTGTTGGCAAATACATAAGCTGTGCCTGTGTGACATTTAAAGCCCACACACACCATTTACAAATAAAATCCATACAACATAGATTGTTTCAGTTTTTCCCCTATTTGATTGATCCTGATAAAAAGGCCACACTTGGATTAAATCTTTTTATTCTCCACGACCATGTGACACCTTAGGGAACAGTAACATTTGAAAAATAATCTATTTAAGGAAAAACACAGGAGAGGAAGACACCTGAAGAGCTTGGTGCCCTGTCCAGCATCCTGGAGGCTCCAGGCATGGTGGGAGTGGCTCGTCCACACCATCCCCTGCAGCCGCTGTGCCTTCCTTTGAGGCTGCCTGTGTGGCTGGGCCAGAGGAGAGGACTGGTGTGAATGAACTCGAGTGATTTTAAAAGTCTGTGTTTACAGGCACTGGAAGTTTTCTGTAATTAAAGCCCATCGAGTAGCAGAGAGTAATTCCAGCATTACCAGCAGCCGGAGCAGGGACAATGAGGACCGACCTCTCCTTCTGGCTGGTTGCTGGTATTTGTTTGAGGCTCTGTAAAGACAATGCTACAACATCCTTACACACACCACCGGCTTTGTAGTAACGGTCTCCTTGGAGCCCTGGCACGGGGAAGGACATGCATGTCCAAGCATTTTCCAGGTGGCAGGATTTCCTTCTCCTCTGGTCCCGGTGCCGCGAGCCCCCTCCTTTCAGCCCCAGCACCATTTAAATAGATCATTTGTTTTCATTATAGGTTTTTGCATCTCTGCCTTTCATTGCTGTTAATGAATTTCTAGGGTCTTATTGGGAAACAAAGGCCAAATACAAACATAAAAGGGCTCTGACAAAGGAGCGGGTTGAGCGTCTGGCAGGCTATGGGAGCGGGGCGATGGACATGGCTGCGGCGGGTTGACACCACTGGTTAGTATGCTAATCTGCTCCTCGCCGTTTAAGATTCCGCTCAGGGCTGAGCGCTCGGCGAGCCCAGCGTGGGGAAGGGGTGTGAGCCCAGCGTGGGGAAGGGGTGTGAGCCCAGCGTGGGGAAGGGGTGTCTGCCCGGCAGCACCAACCGCGCCACGGCCATGGCACACACGCCGGCATCGTGCCGGTGCTGCCACGCGCCCGCGCCCACCGCGCCCACCGCGCGCCCCGCCGCCCTCCTGGGCACACACATACATACCATCCGGAACGCTCCCCGCAAATGCTGAAAAACATGGCATGTGGAAAAGCCATGTATGATTGGCTCGTTCCTCTGCCTCCGCGTCCCCAAAGATTCCCACTTTCATAGACTATGTGTTTCTGCTGCTGGAGAAGCCCAGAGTGTAACATGCCAAAATTCAGCAACAATGAAGTCAGATGGAGTTTAACATCCAAAACAAAGGGACGGCATTTCTGTAGCTCACTGACAACACAGCAGTCACAGGATGGTTTAAATTCCCCTTTATTCTCTCTCCCCACCCAACCTCAGCCCAAGAGAAAGCCAACATTTATTAAAATCCATCCATTTTGGACAGCAGGCAGATGCCCAGGTGGGAAGGAAGGCTTGTTCTGGTATTCCCGATGACTGTCACCTTTCCTGTGTGCTTGGAGACAGTGAGCTGCATCCCCCAGCCTGAGCAAGGTGGTTCTGATATCCAGAATTAAGGAAGGAATTGATTCCAGAGCCAGTTCCCATGGTCAGGTCCATCAGGTCCTGCAGCCCCAGGAGAACTTTATTCCTCAAGCTCCCTTTTCTTTGTTTTTGTAATGTCACAGCAGTTCTGGAGAGGCGTCTGGAGAATCCATAGCTCCAGCTGAGGCTGAAATCCCTTTCAGCCAGGGGATTTCAGAAGTTGTATTTTCAGGGCAGGTCAGATGTGGTCAAAACCGAGTCTCCACCTGACACATAAGCAGACAAAGCTGTTTAACCTCTGAATTATAGCACAGCTCCATAGTTCTCTCTTCTGTTGTCTCATGCTTCAAGCAAACTGCTCCTTGCAGTTCTCCCTCCTGGTGCCAAGCACATATTCCAGCTGCAGCTCGGCAGCACGGGGAAATTCCTTCCAAGTCCCCGGCAGAACAGTCAGCGCTTTCTCCGGAGCTGCAGGCTTGATTGTCCTTGATTATTTTATTTCTCTGGCTCTGATCCAAGATGTTCCCTGTCATCATTTCAGTGTCTTTTCTCATAATCCCTTTTCTAAACATCATCAACAATTAACTGATTCTCTCATATCTACAAACACATGCACACACACGCAGGCGCGCGCGCGCACCCTCCACCGAGCCTCATCAGGGTCTTTTTTGCCTTTAAGTATAAGAAATTACAGCTTCTCATTAGCTGAAGAGCATGTTTTGAAAGGCTTTGTGTTTACTCACTTTGCAAGTGATGCTGGCGCTTTTAATTATTCTCCTTTTGCATATCATAAGCAAGCAGCGAGCTGCTCCAGCCAGCCCGGGCGACGCGTATTCCCAGGAAGGCAGGAGGAAGGGATCACGCTTTACCTCACTGCTGCTGCTTTCTTCCCTTTCTGTCAGCCAGCCAAGGAATCCCCCCAAAGCTCTTACGTAGCAGATACCAAAACCGTGAGTCACTTTTCGCTCCCGGAGCAGTAAGTCCATCGCATCCGTGTGCAGAAGGGCGAGCGCGAGGCTGGAATCTCTCCAGGCTGCCGGCATGCCCCGGCACCAGTTCTCCAGTGGTGACTTTGTTTTTCCTGCTCTCGCTTTCTCTCCTCAGCTCCCTCGTCTCTTCATTCCTTTTCATGCCGTCCCCATTTTCTTCCTTCCTTCCTCTCCATCTGTCTCCGTTGCTGGCAGAGGCGAACCCAGCAAGATCTGGGTCCTTCTCACCTTCTGTGGGGTTTTTTTCCTCCTTTTTCTTCCCCCCTATATCTGCCGCAGCCTTTGGCTGCTCACTCTGCCAGGTTGGATCACCAAAGACACACGACTCGCTCACAATGAATAATCAATACAGATATTGATCTGCGGAAAATGTTTGTAAATTCCTGAAAGGGGAATCGGGAACCGCGGGACAGGGAGGCTTGTGGGGGACGACAGGGTGCTCCGGGCTGCTGGCAGCGCCTGGCCGGAGCCCGCATCCTGCCGCCTCCGAGGTGACGGGTGCTGGAATGCGTGCGCGGGCGGTGGCGGGTGAGCGCGGGGGCTTCTGTATTTTCATTTCTCTACAGCTGCTTCCCCCGAAGAATCGGGAGGCGAGCAGCTGAGAGGCCCCGTCGGTGCCATGCCTTGGCTGCGCTCCAACACTGTTTTGTTTCCATCATCGCACGCCACTTTGAAATTTGCATAAATACAAGGGTTATTTTCCCTCATGCCTCCAGAAAGGTTTAAGAAGGTGGGAAAATGTTTCTGTAAGGAGGCATGGCTGGATTTAGTCATCATTTTCGGGACTTACTTTCAAATTCATGTATTTGCAAGAAAGGGAGGCAGGAAGGAAAATAAAGGGCAACAAGAAGGATGTAGAGAAGATAGGAAAGCTGTTTGAATGTAGGAGAGCCTTGGATTGCAAAAAAAACCCCTTGGACTTCAGCCAGGACTTGTGTGTGTCCCGTTTGTACGCGTACGGAGTCAGATCAGACTTTTCCAGCCAGGGCTCTTCCCATCTCCCATGGGCAGGTCCACCCTGGTCAGGGGCTGGGGATGATCAAGGAGCTTGAAGATTCTGTAAAAGTTGGAGTGGGAGCATCTCAAGAGCATCCTGAGCCCATCCTCAGGAGCCACCTCCTGCCTGCCCACCCACCCACCATCTGTCAGCCCATGTGGTGTGTGGAGCACGCATATAGCAGGTGACATTCACCCAGTTTGCTCCTGGTGTGGTCAACCTCACTCCCACTGCAGGAGCGTCCTAGTTGCATGACTTCACTTCCATGCCTCTGATTTTCTGTCTTTCTGGGGAAAGGCACCTAACCAAAGTGTCAGTAGACACAGTAGTGGGATCATTGAGTATTCAGCCCTTTTTCTAATGCTTGAGGTCAGCAGTGGAGACCCCAAGGGGCGCAAGCTGGAGGGCCGTGGGATGTCTGGGCACCAGCCAGGCCAGGTGGCCGTGCGGTGCCAGTGCCGTACACAGCCCAGGGTGCCCGAGGTGCGGCTGGCCGGAGCAGCCCGGCAGGAGGCTCACAGTTCCTGGACAGCTCCTGGCCAGACACGGCCTGCCGGGGCCATGCATGCTGTTCACAGCTTCCCAGTGCTCTCACCAGCCTCCCAGTGCTCTCACCAGCCGTCTCCCAGTGCTCGTGGGCCACCTGGGCACACCTGTGAGTGTGCCCAGCCCTCGGTGTGTGCCCGTGGCTGGCGGTGAGACCCGCCTGGGTGGATGGCAGCTCTCCCTTCTCTGCTGACGGCCAGTGGCCCCACGCACGCCGCGACAGCGTCTCGGGCCGTGCTCTGTGCCGGGATGCAATTCCCGCGCCTCTCCCTGGGTGCGGCTGCCAGCTTTATCAGCCCACGCCAGCAGCGGGGAGGCCGAGCGCCTTCATTCTCTCTCCAGCTCCTGATTAGCTCCCGCAATCCAATTAGCAGAGGCATTTATATCACAAGGGGCTGAGGTGCCCCTGCTCATCACAGCAGCTCAGAGCTAGTCATAAATTCTCCCGACACTACATCTTTCTTGTGACATGGATTAATTACAGCTCTGGGCCTCCAAGAGCAGGTTTGCAAATGAAGGTGCCCATGAAATAAGAATTTAGGGAAAGCAGAGCAGGAGTTTGCCATCCATGGCGGCGGAGGGCGTGATGTGCTGGGTGGCGCAGGGCTGGGGCACCTGTGGGTGAGGGGCAGGGGCAGGTGGGCCGAGCACAAGCTTTATTAACTGAGATTGGCCGGGGGAGGTTGTGAATCTGCGCCCGTGGCCGTAATGAGAAATTCTTCATAACCTCCCTTTGTATGCTCTGCTGAGGTGCAGATGCGGAGAGGGAAGCTCCAAGAGCCTTAATAAAATTACATTTTCCCACTTGAGATGTTGCAGGCGCTGGCCAGTGGCGCAGCCTCGAGAGGCGGGCGCAGCACGGAGCCCTCGGGAGGATTCAGCATTGCTCTCAGGGGCACGGCCACCTTCTCTCTGCTGCACATACAGTCCACCTCTTTCTGATACTTCTGCTCCAGAAATAGTAGTTTTCTGGCATCCTGGTGTCAGCCCCGCTCTCCCCAGGCAGGGCTCAGCCCACGGAGGTGGGAATTTCTGCAGCAGTGCAGGTTGGAAACAGGTTATGGGAGAATATCCAGGAGGGTGATGGGGGGCTGGGGGAACAGTTGTGTCCTCACACACCTGAATGCCATTTCCTGGCTCTGCAGCTGTGTGTTTCTCCTCCACATGCTGGTGCCCATCCAGCACCTGACTCTGCCCTTGGGTACCAGCTGCTTCCCCAGTGAGCACTTACCCCCTCGTCACCTCTGCGTGGCTGTTACTTTGAGTATGTGCCTGTCACAGCCTGCTGAGCAGGGCCCTACAAGTCTTGGATCTGTTGGTTTTCCAATCATGTGCCAATTTAACAATTCATCTAAGTTCTCCACCATCAATCAGTTTTTAATTTATGTAGCAGTCAGTAGCTTTGTTGTTAAGTTTCCAGGCATTTCTCTCTCTTCTGTTTATTGAAATACAATTACGTAAGAAGTCTGCAAACTTACCTTTTAAATGCAGGGGAAGATGGGAATTTTAAAGACATGAGGATGCATATGAAATTTAGTAGTATGTCAGGTCCATTTGATCTGTTTACTCTGGGCTGCTGACAGATGTTCTGTGTAAGCAAATGTGGTTTGTGCTGATAAATGGAGTTGGGTTGGGGTTGGTTTGGTTGGTTTTAACTCGGTAAAGGTGACGGTGCCCAAAATACAGCTCTGCCTGTGAAACAGCCCTTCTCCCATGGAAGGGAAATATTGGCTGTTCTTTCAAAACAAGAAATCTTTCTGCTTTTGTATAATAATAAATCTTGCATTCCTGACCAGTACAGTCGTTATTTGTGGTCAAACAAAAGAACTCCTTCCCCAGCTGATCTCTACTGTGACCTGCAGCTGGACAGCTCCAGACTGGAGAAGGGTTGTATTTGGTAAAAGACAGGTCATGAGCCACCTACAAGCCATCTCACACATCCCTGCTCAGCTGAAGTCTGTACGTTAATATTTATCACAGAATCCCAGAATGGTTTGGGTTGGAAGGGACCTTAAAGTTCATCGAGTTCCAGGCCCCTGCCTTAGGCAGGGACACCTTCCACTAGACCAGGTTGCTTTTCTTTGTATATATATATTTGTATTAAAAAAGCTGTAAAAGCAGCTTCATGTCTGAATTTGGGAATGGGGTCGCCAGGCTATGAGATCCCAGTGTTCCCTCTGATCAGTCAGTCTGTGGATCTCAGACAGAGCTGGGTTTGGTCCTATCTCAGATTTCCTTGGCTTTTCTCATTTTGGAATCCCACACCTGATGTGTCATTGCTTTGATGAGACTCATTGTTGCTACACATTTATTTTTCTATGTACAGCCAGGAGTTTTCATTCACTACTCTGTAATTTGACTTCTATGAGGACTTTCTTCTACATTTTAGTGGACCATAATATGCCACTGGAAAAATTTCTTCTTAACAGAACTCTGACATGGGCTTCCTTCCTGGTCCAAGTGAGATGACAAAACAATCTTCTTCCAGCATAATAATTTTGTAGTTACTGTCTTGATTAAAACTGCCTGAAAATGTTTTGTCAGATCATCCTTCTTACCCCACAAAAACATCATTTAAACCAAACCAATAAAACACATCCCTATAAACCCTTGTGGCATTTTTTCCCAGAGCTATTCAAAGCCAGTTGAGGTGTTTTGTTTCTTTATCTTATCTGGTTTAAGATTTTTGTTTCCAGTTTACTTTTTTGTTCCAAATTTTCATACCATTTGTCACACTGTCCAGTGTGTTCCTTGACTGACTAAATGAGCTGCTTAACTGTGGGTCATGAGAACAGTGAAGCATTTGCAGCACCTTTTAACAAAAAAAGCACTTTGATGCTTTTTAATGGAAAGAGAATTTTAAAAATTGTATACAAACCATGTCAAAGTAGAGTTTGTGAAAATTCTGCTTTAAAAAAAGATTAATTAAATTTGGTGTAGCCAGATTTGCAATCAAAGGAAATTGCAGGGGTGTGTCTGTTCGGGCCAGTTTCACCTCTGCTGCCTGTGGAGGGGCTGATTCTGCAGCACCTTCCCCGCTGTCCCACTTGGTTTGTGCTCTTCCCTCGGGAATCCTCACCCTCTCGGCCTCCAAAGGGGAAACTTGGCTAATTTCTGGTCTCTCCAAAGTCCCTCCTGTGCCAGTCCCCAGAGTGGCCTGGGAGCTGTCAGCCCTGGCGGGTGCCGGGGGCGCTCCCTGTCATTCCCTGGGGTGCCCCCAGCTCCGGCGCCCGCGGGACCTTGTGCTGCGCCTGCAGCTCCCTTCGCCCTCGGGAGGCTTTGTGTGTTCTCTGCCCAGATGGGTGACTTTATTCTTTTATAAAACTGTCCTGCTCCAATTCTTCCTGAAAAATACAGTTTAGAGGGAGTATTGTCAAAAATTCTGTCTCTCTCTCTACTTTATTATCCCCTCATTTTTTTTGTCATTTAACTCCAATTACGGGATGCTAAGTGCTTTTGGAAATTTCATTGTTAATATCTTCTTACAGTGCTATTAACGTAAATCAACGTTAATAGTGTCCCAGCAAGTATAAAAGCAATCAAAAATTCAGTACTCACGAATCATTCTGTAATTTCAGCATAAAATGTTAATAGAAATAAAATCCAATACCATAAAATATCAGCAAATTCAACTTTAAATACATGTGATGAATGGCTTTACCATTCTGCAGCATCCCATGGACTTCTGCAATGGGAAACCTCTTCTTGGCCAGGGTCTCCCCCCATCACTCCCTCCTCTGTTGCCTTCCCAGCAGAAGGTGTGCCTGGGATCTTACTTTTCCAGAAATTAAAAATCCATCCTTACTTGTGACGTGGCATCTGTGTGCAGGTGTTTCGTGGTAATAGGAAGGATTACCTGGAATCTGTTAACTTACTCGAGCTAATAGAAACTCCCTGCTCCTTTATTGCCATCAGCCTGGCTCGGAGAGCTCTAGCTGCATTTACCTTTTATTGAGATTGGGGTTTTCTTACTGACAAATCTTTTAAATTGGAATTTAGTTGCTGAAGATCCATCGGTTATTTCAAGGAAACTGCTGGGAGAATGGTATAGATTTCTCAAGAAATACAACTGTCGGCCTGAAAATTCAAATTGAAATTATCATGAAAAGGAAAAGTAAATCCCCCAGGTGATACCTGAATGAGTGTTAGGTATTTAACCTCTGATTTATCACCCTGACAGGCTAGAGTCTTTTGATTTTATTTTTTTTAATTCTCTTGCTTTAATGGATTTGGGCTATTTGTGCTGCAGTCTTTAAAAACATGTTGCAGACCCTTTTGCTGCTAGAGGTGGGTACAACACCTGCAGGCAGTGCAGGGTTAGGTCTCCTTTCTCTCCGTCACCAGACAAGAGGCACCACACGAGTCTAGGATTCCTGTGATCACAGAAGATGAAAGTGACAATGCGATGCCTATAAAGAGAGTTTATTTGAGCAAGGATCATCTGGTCATTACATAGATTCCTTTTCAGTCCTTATTTCTTTTTTCTCCGTTATCTTGGTGTAATGTTTGTGCTTCCAGCCTCTGGATTGGGCCTGTTCTGCTCTCTTGGTTCTCTTTCTTCTTTCTCCCTTACTTCATGTGGGATTCCTCACCTGCAGATCTCTGAAGCAGAGTTTTACAGATCCTTTGAGGACTGAGGAGGGTTTTGTGACATTTAGAAAATACTTACAAGATGTTCAGAGAGTTTCTGGTATCTCTCATTATCTCGTAAAGGATATCAGCAGCTAAACTATTTTGTCATTGTCTTTGTGACAGTCCCCACAAGCATCAGATAAACCAGAGACACTAGAGCCTTTTGGTTATTCCATTTTGGGTATGTGTTGCCCTAGAAAGTTTAGGTAAATGATTAAGAACTCATTTGGATCCTCATGTCTTACTAATTCTTTCATAAGAACTTCTAAAAGCAATTTACATTATAATACAGCAAAACTGCCCATTTTCGTGAGCATTTAATTCTGATGACACACAGAATTACCAAAATCCTTCTTAAAATGGACTTTAGGGTCATTACATCCATGTGAACAGTGGCAGCCAACTCAGGACTCATCCAAAACCCACCAAACCAAGTGGACTGGCTGCTTGGGAGCTGGCTGGGCTCTGCTGGGGTGGGAGTTGCTCCTCTGGTTATCCCACCTGACCTCAGGAAAACCATTTGTAGCAAATGAACTAATGTGTAATCCAGTCTGTTAATTACTGCTGGTTTCATATAGAACATTCTTATTTTTTAAATCACTCTGAAATCAAAGGCTTTATTCACTGGCAGGGTGACACTTTCTCTTGAATTCAATGAAAGCTGGATCGGAGGTGATCCTGCAATTGGTGAGAAGAAAAATTCCACGTATTCAAT
Source organism: Grallaria varia (assembly GCA_013396735.1). Lineage (NCBI taxonomy): Eukaryota > Metazoa > Chordata > Aves > Passeriformes > Formicariidae > Grallaria > Grallaria varia. Next base: position 24,115 of record VWZG01004958.1, on the reverse strand, counting down.
AAAATAATATTAATTAAACATCAGAAGAAGAAAATACAGATGTGAAAAGTTAAAAAAATACTTTTGTCAGTAACTCAGCCGCAAGGTGCTCTGTCTGAGACCCTTCAAATCAAGATTTGCACTTGCCTTTTGCAGATGGTACTTCCAGAAACCCCAGACCCAACAAGGGCATCCAATGTCAGGAGCTGCGTTGCTTTGGGGGCTCCTCTGCCAGAGCTGCCCTGACAGCCCTAAGGAGTCCTGGCAGAGTCAGGTCACTGCTAATTGTTCAGATTTCTTGTACTTAAAGAGTGTTTGTGAGGAACTGAGTTCCTGTGGTCAAAACTTACATCTGTGAACTTTTTTGAGTAGGACGCAGTGAAAACTGGTATTTCTCCAGATGTTTCAACACTTTCAGGTCTGCTCTCTGGCCCTGTTGGTAACTGAAGACTTTCAGTGCTGTTTAACTTTTACTTTTTTAAAATTCTTGGTTCCTCTTCCCCGGGGGCGGGCGGTGGGATGATGCCCGTGTCCGCTGGAATAGCTGGCTGGACCTGTGCCGGGGGTGCCGGGGCGGCGCGTCGGAGCATCCCGGGGCCGCCGGGTCTGCCCCACGGGAGGAGGCGCTCGGAGTTTCAGTGCGGTAGATCACCATATTACAAGGAAGCAAAAGAAACAATCTTTAATCCTTTCAAAGCCCAATAATATTATGTATATTGACTGAAGCCCTGCGGAGTGGGCCCGGCAGGGCTGTTTCATTACTGCGCGCGCTGTAGCCTAGCTACCTTTGAAAAGTAACCAACATCGAGAGCCACTTGACATTTGCAAAGGATTATGGGGGTCCTCTCCAGCTCTTCTCAAGTTCCCAAATTTACAATGGTCTTAATTTAAAAGTTAAGCCAGGGGATCAGTTGCTTAGTCTGCTGCGGGGCTGCCCTTTAGAAAGGCCCAGAGCAAGGGGAGTGGGTGTGTGTGCCCGCACAGAGGGAGAGGTGGGAGCGGCGCTGGCGGCGCCCGTGGGCTCTGGTGGCGCCCGTGGGCTCTGGTGGCGCCCGTGGGCTCCGCCGCGTGGGGCTCCGGTGGGCAGAGGGCTGGGAGCACGGCAGGCATTCCTGCAGGTGCTGCTGAAGTGCAAGGGAGAGCAGCAGCTGGTAATGAGGTGGTGAAAATGAAAAAGGGACATAAGTAGCTTCTTTAGCAAATCCCCTGGAAATGACACGGAGCCTCTGGGATCGATCAGATCGATCCCTCCGAAGGCTGCAGGCTCTCATCCGACTGCCAGCGCAGGGAAACCATAATGTTATTATCAGCAAAATTTGGAGGAAAGCTACGGAGAAAGCGGTGCTCTGGGCACTCTGGTTCTGTCCTCCCAGAGCGTGGGAAGGGCTCTGGGAGCATCCTGGCTCCAGTGCCACGGTGATGGCTGCTGGGGCCAGCCCTGGGTTGGGTGCACCCTGCGGGGTGCAGCTCTGGGCTCTGGGCTGGCACCCGCCTGGCCAGCGCCGGGGAGCAGGATCCCATCCTGCCGCCAGCACAGGGAACGGGGCCGGCGGGGAGCGGGGCGTGCAGAGGGCTTGGCAAGCTGCTGGTGTTCTCCCACCGTGTACGTGCTGTCATCAGCCAGGGTTGCTCATCTGCTCCGTAACCCTTTATGAGGTTTGTGTAATTAGTTCTGTATCCTCCATCTGCAGCATGGTCTGAGCTTCCCAGACAGCCCCCAAGCTCCCTCCTCGTGTGCAGGATGTCGACACCCCAGTCCTGCAGCTAAAGCTTTGCTCTCTCAGAGTGAAACAATCCTCAAACCCGAACTGCTGTACCTTCTCCAGACCTCTGCAGAAACAGGATGAGGAAAGTTTTACTCTGAGCCTTACTCTGGGAAGAGCAGTCTTAAATCTCCGAGTCATATCCGTGAGTTCAAGGGGCCTTTCCTTGAAGAACTCAACATTTCTTTGTTTATGTTTCTATAATCCTGTCGGGGAAAAGGGGCAATAAATTAGTTTTATTACATCTGTCCTGGGAAGTGTGCAGGCCAGGCTCAGAGATCCCCAGGCAGGTGTGTCTGACACTCCGTGGGATCATGTGTGTGGTGCATGTGCTGGGATGGGGGAGGCTGGGGGACCCAGGGAGCCTGTGCTGGTGGATGGGCTCATTTGGGCGCCTGCGGGTGCAATGAGGCCACCCTGGGCTCGTGGGACCCTCCAGGCTGTTGGAATCTCTGGGCTGTGGTGCAGCTGCACCCGAGGAAGAGAACGGCTGGGACGTGTTACTGTTGTTTGTTTGGGGCTTGTCCTCCACAAACTATGATCCTTTGGCTCTTTTGGACACAGTATTTAAACTAAAGTGCATCATTAGAGAGGTGTGTTGATATAACTAACTGTGCACTGTGCATATACCCTCTGTCACAGGGATATGAGGATATTTATTTTATCCACTGAAAGTTTGCCAGTTTGTGGAAGGCCTAATTCTCAGGAGTTACAGGCATCGCTGCTTCCACAGAATCAATTAAACCAATATCAGCTTAGCGTTTCAGAATCACAAATCTTAGAGGACTTAGACGTGGTCATATGTGACCTTTGTAGCAAGACTGTAAGTTTTGAAATACAGCCATTGAGGAATATGAAATAAAATTATGCAATGAGCTAAAGTTAGGCCACTGTTATGGAAATATGTGTAACGGTTGTTGTCTGAATGGCTTATGATAGTAAAAACAGGGAGAGATCAGCCACTTCAAATTCATAAACTATTAAAATGAACACACAGTACTTCTAAAAATTTTATTGTCTGGAAAATTTCATTAATTTTGGATGCATTTGACTTTGCCTTCATCATGAGCTAAATTGATGGACTCTCTCTTGTAAGGTCATTCCTGTTTTCCTTTAAAGTTACAGAACAAAATGTATTGTTGTGGGTCAGTAAATATTAGTATCATTAACTTGGCCTCACTAGCAGTTATAGCATTATGTAAATACTTGACAGTTTTAAAAGCAATAGTTGAACGTACCAGTTTGTTTCAAACCAATAAAAACTAAACAAACCCAGAAATGCACATGCAAAGCAAAGGCACTCTGGCCACTGGAGGAACTGGAGATCTTTCTGGTTCCAAAGTGTCTAAATGTTGCGTTTAACTCCTTAGCTTTGCCTTTACTTAGAAAAGATTTGTCCATCTTTAATGTAATAGTAAGAGTTCCCAAAGAAAAAAAGCAAAAGCCATCTCTGTTTAGTCACCCTGGAATCAGGTTCATTTTTATTGACCGTGCTGTGACCCTCAGTTAAAGACGTGTGTACACACTGTGCAAGGACCACCTTGGAGCTGCAGAAACAGTCTCCAGGTCACCAGTCTCCAGTCACCCCTCCTCTCCTTCTCACCTCCACAGGAACATCAGGGAGCTGCTGGGATCTCTTTCCATCGCTGAAGAAGCAAATAGTCAACACTTAAGAATCATACATTATTATTCTTTTGGGGAGGTGATCATTCTCCCTGATACAAACTAGAATAAAATACCTGAATCTTATAGGTACCTGTACCTTCTTAGGGATACTTTCCAGAGGAAAAAATGCCCCTTTAATCAGCTCTGCTTGGAGAGAAATTGTCTTCAGAGTTTCAGATGCTACTATTGCCCACCACAAAGCATTTCTGCTGTAGGTACCCATGGTACCAGGAGAAACATTTACACTTCCAACTCATCAGTTAATGCCCCTGAAGGTCCTTAAACATTTTATTTTGCATTACTTATTTCTGTTCTTTGCAGTACGGCTGGTGATAATATATCCTAAATATCCACCCATAAAGGTTCTCACAAGATCCTTCATTAGATGAATTTTCTAAGTCATATGTAAATATGTTTTTGCTTGTAATGAGAGTCACTTTTGCTGAGATCTTGATGTTTCTGGAGACAGGATTGTAGCTGCTCACTCTTGGGTCCTGTCCACTCAGACTCCTGTTTTCCTACTGGACAAAGACTTCCCACACATGCAGGTGCATCAGGCTAACACAGCGTTCATGAGACCTCTAGGCCTTGCCCAAAAGTCATCTCAGACTTCCATATCAATCCTTTTTTTCCTAAATTATTGTTCAGTGAGAGGGAAGCCAGGCTAAAAAGTCAAGATTGTCCATAGTAACATTATTCCAGCCACAGAGGAAAAGGCATTTTAAAATGTCTCAGGCATCTTGCACGTGGACAACACGCTCAGGCACGGGGTGGGTTTCTTGGGGCTGCCCTGTGCAGGGCCAGGGGCCGGGTTTGGATGGTCCTTGTGGGTCCCTTCCAGCTCAGGATATTATCTGATTCTATGATTTTGTAGTTTACTTGGAAAGAAGAAAGGCCAGCGTGTATGGACTGAGATTTCCTGAAGTGGTGGGAAGCAGTGGCAGTGTGTGTGGTGTGGGCAGCGCCAGACCCTCTGAGAGGATTAGTGCCCATTTCACTGAGCACTGACTGGTTTGCTGCAGAGGCGTCCCAGTGTGGGAGCTGTGAGGGGCATCGCACCGTGGCAGGGACGTGGGGCTCGTGTGCTCCGAGTGGGCACAGCCCTGCCACAGGCGCTGCTCTGAGCTGCTCCCACTGGCACAAATGGGCAAAGGCCTTGAAGAAGCAGCAGTGACTTGTGTCAGCGTAAGAGAAGCTCTTTGTAGTTCGTGTCCTTGCTCACGAGGAGGCTGCCTTCTCCATCACCCGCCCCTCCAAGACCAGTGGTTATCTCCAGCCACAGCAAAACCAGCATTAGTTCAGCTGCCACATGAGGGACATGCATTAATTTCTTGGGGTTTAGCCATACACTTTGCAGTCCCTTATTAGCTGTATGTGAGACTAATTTGGGGGGTAAAATTTGCTCTAACTCAATTTGGCTAAGAAAAACATTGTCATAATTTAGGGTATGATATGCCTGCAGCTGCTCCGATTTCCTCCTTGACTATCAAGTTTGTCAGTTTGTCATCTTTCCTGAAGAACTTGTTGCCTACCTTTGGTATCTCAAGTGAACTCCATGATCTCACCCTGAGGTGTTAAGAATCGCTGAGGGCTATCAGAACTTGTGTAAATTACAGCGATGCAGACAGCACGTTGAAAAATCAATAAGTAATGAAATAGTACTGCAGTGAAGTAGCCAAGAGAGCAATGGGTGAAAAAATCCCAAGGACTCGGTTTCATTTTGTCAAAGTATAAAAGATAATGTTCTGCTGTGATGCTATAAAATCATCCCCACTGGCCAAAGAAAATTGAAATACAAAAGAGCAGTGCAGAGGTGCGGGTGTGCTTCCTCCTGGATCCCGCGTCCCCCTCCCCATGTTGGCAGGAATCTGGGCAGGCACTCGCCCTTCCAGTGGAGCTGGGAATGGCTCCTCTGCCTCTGCATGCTGTGGACTAATGTCAGCTCCTGTCAAGTGTCATGTCAGCCTCTTTCTAATTCCCAGTAATCCTCACGTCTGCCCATCCCGAGTTATGTCGTACAGGCAAGCCAGGAAACACCAGCAGAACATTTGCCCTGGAAACCCAGCACTCTGTGTTGCCTTCCCAGTGCACTGAAGGGAAGAGGTCACGGGTTTATGTCAACTTTGAATTGTCCTTCTTAGCCTGAGATTGCGCATTTCTGAAATATGATGCTTACAGTAAAATGAATTTCTCTGTAGGTGAATCCGTAAGGTTTAGTTTTCCACGAAGGCCATGCCCTCAGCTTGCTCTCTCTATCCTATGGCAACACCTACACCTCTTTCTATCTCCCTGGCGTGCTGGGACCATGTGTTGGGAATAGTGCAGCCCAGAGCTGGGCTGGCCACAGGGGCTGTGCTTCAGCGGGACTCCTCTCCCTGGGAACGCCGCTTCCTCCGGGCAGCAACCCTCTCCTCAACATCCATAGTCACACAGAATGTCTTTGAGACTTTTCCTCTTCTTTAGTTTTAGCTGAAATTGGCCAAACGGGGCGTGAGGTGAGAATGGCCAGGCAGATGATCTCGCTTCCTGACTAGGTCCTTAGAAAATCAGGTTCAAGAAGAGTAGTTGGTTCCAAAAGGAGAAGAAAAATACTGAACTGAAACAAATTTTCTCAAGCCGGGTGTTGCCATGAGAGTCTTTCTCTTAAATCCATAAACTATGAGCTTCTCTCAAATGCACCCTTAGAGTTGATGAGTTTCTTCCACATGGATATGTAAGATAGTTAAAATGTATTTAAACAAAATGAATGACTGAAATACCACTAAATCAAATGCGTCTTGTGAAAGATAAACCAGCATTTCGTGTGAAGACAGAGTCCCCCCACTTCAGGCTTTCTGGCTAATCAGCCTATTATCCTCTCTGTAGATCTGTGAAAGGAATTGGTTTTAAAAGACACTGAGCTGCTCTTTGATCCCAGGAGACCGAAAAGCCAGGTTGGATAATGGTTCTGCACAGATTTTCTCTGGATGCTTTTGCCTGTGCTTTCTGCGTGCTGCCTGGAAAGGTGGGTTCTGTGTCAGCTTCTGGGGTAGACTGCCAGGGGCAGCCAGAGAAATGTAGTCCTTGGGGAAGGAGGAGACAAAATGGTTTCCTTACTGTGCACGAATGATCTCTTTGATAAGGATTAATGCTCACTGGATAAGCAGACACGGGACTGAATCATCCTGCAGGGAGCCCGGGTGTGCTGCTGGCTGCGCTGGGGACATGGGGCATGCTGGTTCCCTGTCATTGGTTCCAATCACTTCCCAGACCATCGGTGCCTTTCTTTACCTTCCATGATTTTGTTTCATTATGGGGAGCTGGGTAATGAACAGCTGCCATCGCCCCAGCGAGTGTCGGCAGGGAGGTGGCAGGAGCTGTGCTCAGGCATTCAGGAAACCCAGGTTGGGCTTGAGTGAAAAGAGCCCATTAACTTCAGTGACTTTGGAGAGGGCCCTTTGTTCTCTTCAAAGTTGTTAGGGGTTACAGAACTCAAAAGCCTCTCTTCTTGCCCGTTATTAACGCAGTGCAATGAATCACTGTATTTGGCACGGACACTTTGGAGCATTCCAGATACTGCAGGACTGTTTGCAAAGAGGGAACATGTAAATACTAAGAAGATCTCAAGGAATTTAATGGAGCTGAATAGGCACACCTTGGAAGCAGAAGACACTTCTTTACATGGAAGCATCCTATTGGTGTAAATTAGAATGTTCCACAGTGCATTCAGGACAAAAACTGGGAGGAGACGTGTCTAAGCCAGTGATATAGGACAGCTCTTTGGCCTTCCCTCGCTGGGGGACACAGTGTGATGCAGACACCCCTGTTTCCAGGAGACCCTCCAGGCTGGGGACTCCAGTTGGGATGCGGAGCTTCCCTGCCTTTTCCCATCACCCTGACAAGTCATCTGCTCTCACTGCAAACTCCAGTGAAGTCTGACCTGTATTCCTATCCTGGGGACATATCCTGAGACATTCTCTGCTGGTGTTCCACAGCACAAACACCTGGTAGTTACACTTCCCATTCTGAAATGCTGTTTCCAGCTGCTTCGACCTTTGTCTGGCATAAACCACTTTGACTGGAAATTCTCCATGTCTGCTATAGGCTCTTTTTTTTTCTCCCACCAATGAAATTGTTGATTCCTTTAAAGAAAAAATGAGTTAAGGATACACTAGTTTGTTTATATTAAGGAATTCTACCAAACTTTTCCTCAGAAATCTCCAGCCTAGATTTCAAACACGACATTTGGCAGGCAGTGAATTTTGCATCAGAGCTTTATCTTTTGTTTACCCACATTGTAAACTTTAAAGAAAGTTCCAAATCCTGCACTTCTCAGGTATGCAGGAGGATGGGGTTGGATCAGTCAGATGTCCAGGAAACTCCATTCGTGGTGGGCACACTTCAGCCAGGTGTTGAGGTTGCCCCTCAGTTTCAGGTCAGAGCTGTTGCTGTGTCTCACTGAGCTGCTTGTGTTAGGGATGTGTGATGTTCTTGAGAATTTCTTTGTGTTCGGCGGTTCCTGTTTGGCATCCTTGCTCCCTGTTGGAAGCTACAGGACAACATTGGTTTTGGCACTTCTTATCCCTTCCATGGGAAGAAGGAGCCTCTGATGTCCATATGACATGGGCTCCGCAGCAGCACGTAGGGTCTGTCCTCTGCCACGTTTTGCCTGGGAGGGAGAGAATCATCAGCAGTGGAGAGGATCAAGATCAAGACACGATTATCCATATCTGCACTGAAAGAGCCAGATGATCTGGTGGCACTGCCTTTCTCCAGAATTTCAGGCTGATGGGAGCAGGAGGAGGCTCAGACCATCTGATGGAGGAGGAGGTAGCTGGTGCTGACCTCAGCCAGGCTCGTGGTGGGGCACTTGCTGGGCACGCCAGTCATGTTGGAAATACAGGGACAATAAAATGGCAAATCAGGTTGGCACTGCGTGGTGACACACCATGGCGGTGCCAGCATGATCCATAAGTTGCCCATCCCAGCCGGCGTTGGGCAGCCAGTGGTTCCTGGGCTCTGAGTGACCCCTGCTGGGGCCAGCACAAGGGAGGAGCAGGAAGGAGCAGGGGTTGGGATGGAGGATGCTGCTGGCTGCAGGACCTCTCTTTTGTCTGCTCCAGAAGTTGGAAGTAGCAAATCAGCCTAAGAAAAGGAGAACAAAGGATTATTTGATGGTTAAGATGGTTGAATGCTGCCTTGGAAAACTGATTGTTTTCCCCTCCTTTACCACCTTTCCTCCTTTGTGATGCTGGTTAATTCACTTCAACATAACTTTTCACAGACTGTTACTAATTGGGTATTCTTCAATTCCTTCATGGTTCATTGGAGATGCAGGGCTCTGAATTTGTACTCAACCGCTGCTGAAGACCATTTTGGACACATAGGGAGTGATCTGAGAAAACAGTTTGTAGACCTCTCTTAATTAGGCATCTGCAGTTAGAAGATACATTTCCTTTAATCACTATAGATCTCAGCTCCACAGTCAGTGCAATAGAGGTAATAATAGCACCTTGAATCACAAGGGATTTGAGGAAAAGCTTACAAGGAATTTAATAACTTGAACGTCAGAGCAGCATTTGAATTGTATAAAGTAAATAAAGGGAGGCATGCATTGAGCAACGAAGGGAAAATATGTAGGTCTGTCCTATATAATGTATCAGAACTGTGGAAATGTGGGGAAAAAATAATGTGTCCCCCAATTTATAATCTGTATAATGGGGGAGGGGGTCTCTGCATTTCTAATCCACTCCTTTTCATGTACCTTTCTCTGATCTGTCATTAACAACCTATTCTAAGTGTCTCTGTCTCCTCACAAAGTATCTTGGGCCAAAGTCTTTTTTGCAAGAAACTCTTAAAGCTTAATTCCTTCCATGCACATATAAAATGGAATAAACCAACAGGATAAACAACATTTTTTGCAAAGATGATTCACAAGGAAATACTTGTGATGGATTTACATCACAATGTAATTGCTCATTCTTGTCTTCCTGAGCTTCGCTCTCCATGAGCATCTCTGTTCTGTTTATACACATCTTCAATTGCTGATATTCTTATGCAACACAACCCTAAAATTCAGTTTGGGAGATCTTCTATAGTAATTTAGAAATTTGTTTGCTGTGAGTGTTTCAACTTGGTGGAAAGGTAGATGTGGAGAAGCTCACCACACAGAGCACTTTCACTGCTAAATTTGAGAGCATCCCCAAAATTTCATATTCGTGAGGCTGTGTGAGCAATAGATCAGCTAGACAAAAATAAAGTATTTCTACTTTCATGCCAAAGAATGTGACAAAATGAGCAGCTTCGGGAGCAGCTCCTCCTGCTCCAGGTGGCTGCTTCGTGGGTGTTGAAGGCAATGGTGGCTCTGGAGGCACCGGTTCCGATGTTGGGTGTCCAGTGTCAGGATGGTGTTGGGATGTTGGGCTGGTTCCCACATTTGCAGACAGGCTTTCTGCGGAGGTCAAGGGCTGCAGGAGCAGCCGAGAGGATGACTCTGCCGTGCTTCGCCCAGGCTGGGGAGGGCCATTGTGCCAGTGATGGTGGTGGGTCTCCCAGAGCCCTGCCACCCACCTCGCAGAGTGAACTGGAGGGACCTGCAGAGGGATGGGAACTCCATTCGGAAGTAGTTTTTTTCTGTTTTTGAGGACAGAAAATAAAGAAACCAAAGGAAAATGGCATTTAAAAGCTTTCTATAGCACTTTCTGCTTGGAGCCCTAAAATCGTGACGCGATGCCGTCAGAGCTCCTCTGAATGACTTGATGAAGGTTTTTTTTGTTTTGGTTGCTGCACTCTTGGGGCTCATTGGAGTGGCAGGATTAAAATTAATTAGAGGCTGTTTGGAGGGGGCTTTGGAAGATGGCCCGGGGCTATACTTCAGTCTGGTTGTTAGAAGCAATATCATCACCGCCTCCTCTTCCAGTGAACAGACCTGCGCTGGGGCGGCTGCGGGGAGCCACAGAACATCCAACGCAGACATCAGAGCAAAGACTTCCTCCCAAAGAGATTACTTACCACAAAACCAGTGGATCTACCTGCTGACAACCCCAGAATATGTCTTGTTTCATTTTATGGTTTCTAAAAGAGGCTGCTTTATGAAGCTCTCCAGAATCCTGATGAAATACCCATGCGAGGATGTTCATTTTCCTCCCTTCTTACCATGAATTATGTTGATTAGTGTGGCTGGGAAGAGATGAGAGGAAAAGCTCTGTTCCAGCAGCTGGAGTTTGGTTCTGTTGCTCTGTTTTGCAAAGAATGGGCAGCCAATGCCACCAGTGAGGAAAATGGGCAAATAACCATTTCAAACCACTCGTCAGCTTAACTTTGAGTTTTCCTCATTGAGGACAGTCAGTTGCAAAACACATGAAGTGGTACATCTCAAAATTTGTGTCAAGTTTTCAGATAGTTTGTGCATTTGTAGACTTGTAGATAACTCTTTATAGTCATTCCCTCTGTCCAGGAGGTTAATACCTACCTGATCTGGATTCCAACACAGGCAGGGTTAGTAGAATGCAATAATTTAAAGTTTTAGGATGAATTTTAACTTGTAGTCAGGTCTTGCTGACTTTGTAAGAGCTGCCATGTCATACCCTGTTGCTGACTCTGTATTACTATTGATCAGTACAGGTGAGACAATACCTTGGTTCCTACAGCAGGACTAAGTAGAAGTAGCTAAAAATTGTCTGTTGACAGTGGTAATAATAACTTTCAAAAACTGGTGAACTAATCCTTCTACAAGTACAGCCAAAAATAATTTGGTTTCTCTGACTTTTTTTTCCCCCCCGATTTCCTTTTCCATTCCAGTAATATCTACTGATCAAAAGTGCTTAAATATGCAGGAAGAACTAGTCCCTTTAGTGTGCTTTTTTCTGCTCTGTATCCTGTGTGCTTTGTAAGAAAGTAAACAAATCCACACAAGGCAACATCATTTGGTGCCACTCTTCGCTCTTCTTAATGAATCATTCCAGAATGGGCATTATTTGTCTCAGGAAGAGCTGTACCTTTATGGCATTCTCAGAATTTTAACACTGATTTAGAAATACATTTTTTTTTCATATTTCAGGAACAGTAATTGTGTTGTTTTCTCTCAGCATCTTAGGATAACTAACTTATGAAAGGTGAATATTTAGTGCAAAAATTACAAAATAGCAAACCAACTCAGCTTCCAGAAGTTGGACTCATTATCCTCAGGGTGTGATTAATGAGTCCTTAATTGAAAACTTAGTAAAAATATCAATATAAAGTATAAGAACAAGCAGCAAATGCTATTTAAAAATCATAAATCTTCTGACTTACATTAGGATTTACAGGTTTTCTAACTCAACATGCTAAAGCTATGGATGGCAGCATTCAAAGTTGAGTGTTCCTGGGTTCATGATGGCAAAACTTAATTGATTTCCACTATAGACTCTAATGGAGTTGGGTGGGAGTGAGTGATATTGGGGCAGCACCATCTGTGGAGATGAGCTACTCTAGGAATTATAAGTACAATAAGTAGTCTCTCCTAAATTTTTCCAAACCAACAAGTAATTGTTTAAAAGTATAAAGGACATATTTCAGAGCTGCAGGACACAGCACTTGCTTCTAGAAAAAAACAGAGACTTTGGAGTGTTAGTTGATGAGTAATTCCCATCTTCCCTGGATGTGCCTGTGAAGCAATTAAATGAATGAGGGGAAGACAGTGGTTATTTCTCCAGATATTTTCTTTCACCAAGTTTCAGGCCTGAGCTGGACTGGCACTGTAACAGAGCCCTTACAGCCAGAGTCCTTCCTCCTCCCTATCTCCCCTCTTCCTCTTGCACATTCCAGGCAAACAGAATTCATTATCTCATCTCAGCATTGCAGCTTTCTAAGTTCAATGTCAATAGCGAGTTAGGAAAGGGCAGGCGGGTCAGGGATTAGGACTCCGAACTGTCCTTGACGTTTCTCTGTAGGATGATCTGCTGTTTGCATCAGCCAAGCGAAAAAAAATTCGTCTCCTCTATCCTGGGAATGATCAGGATGGGAAAATGTCAGTTTAGGGGCTGACAGAGCTCTGATAAGAATGAGATAGAAATGGCAGGGAGCGAAGAGACAGAGAGGGGCAGAGACACAAATACTGCCATTGTAAGTTTAAAATTTCATTTTTAAGTATATTTGTGAGTGCACGTTCTGTTTTCTCCCAGCATTTCAGTCCATGGGCTTCTTTTTCTAGTAGTTTCATTCTAAGAAAATTTGAATCTATTTTTATTTGATTTGATTTTGCAAGTTCTGGAAAGGTCATCCTGCCTGGCCTGGAAGCTGCAAATGCATTCACTCCCACAGAATTACTTATAAGCACAAAAATAGTTTCCACTTTCAAAAGCGTCCATACGTTCTCAGAGTTACCAGCATGCTCTGAATTCTCAGGCTTAGAACAGGGTGGAAACAAAGTGTTTAGATGAAAATATTTTTGGAGTGTGATGACCTCTGAAGGCAAATTAAATACCTGCTTAATAAAAAACACCCTTGTGCTAGGAAGGATTTGAGTTTTTTCAAATTTCCAAGCCCTTATTATAAATTTGGAGAGAAAACGAGTAATACTATTCATACTGGGTTTAGTGTTTCATCTGAATAATGTCATCAGGGTGGGCCCTGAGGTCTGTACATGTGCACGCCCCCCCAGCTTCACAGCGATCCATTTGCAGTAGGTGTGTGTTAAATAACCTGAGCACCTGCTCTCACAGAGGCATTTCAGACCCCTTTGATTTGCTCCGGAATATGTGGTGTAAAGGCAGAAAATACAGCCAAGGAATCAGAGAATAATTCAGGTTGGAAGAGCCCTCTGGGGATCATCTGGGCCAGGCCCCTGCTCAAGGCAATTACCAAATAGATTGAGTTGCTCAAGAACTTGTCCAGTCAAATTTCTGCTCAGTGCAAATGCAGACTAACAGGAGCCCTTCCATATCTCTGTGGTTCTGTGTTGTCTGGTACAGACAACAGGAAGAAACTTCATCTGCTGATGGCAAGCACCAAGTAAAACATCTTTACTCTCACCTCAGATGTGCCGCGACTCTGCCAGGGGGAAGCTAATTAAATAGATATAAATAAACATAAGATACACGAAATATTACCGCACACATCCATATTATTTACAGAAATAACTGCATGTGACCATAAAGTGACAATAACAAAATGCAGGTGAAAAGATCTGCTTTGGATGGTCCCATCTCTGTGGTCCCATCTCTGGGAAATCCTTGTGCATCCATCTCACTTGCTGAGGTTGCTGGAATTCTGGGTAACCCTTCCTCAGAGCACAGTAAAGGTGGAAATAACTGTAATTAATGCCACACTCTTTCTCTTGTTCTCCTTAGTTCACATTTCTCAGTTCTGCTCAGATATTTTCTACCTGGAGTCTATAATTGTAATCAATCTGTACCTGTTTTGAGCTATTGTCTTGCATTGACATGACTGTAACTGAGGCACTCGAAGCCAGGAGTTCCCTGGGTTTGTGCCTCCCTTCCCTGTGTGCTTTTCCCAGCTGTGTTCACACTCTGGCCCTTGGTGGCCCTTTGGGTCCGGGAGCTCCCACACAAGGGGCTGCCTCTCCAGAGCGGCGGGAGGAGAGCCCTTTTCCCCAGCCTTCTCCCTGGGAGCAGGTAACCAGCTCCTGAGGAGCCACTTGACCCTCTGAGGAAGCTCTTTTGAAGCAAACAAGGGCCATCGAGTCGTGTTTGGGTGCCACAGCCCCGCGAGCCACACGGCCCGTCCCTTCTGTGTCACCGGAGGCTGAGGTTTGGCAGCGGTGGTCCCGGGCGCCTCGCCCTCCGCGCACAGCCCCTTCCTGGGCACTGGTTTGCCATCCCCGCGGCTCTGCCGACACAGCTGGTGCTGAGCCACACTGAAAACTACAGAGCGAGATGACCAAGGTTTAAAAAATCCCAGCCAGACAAAGCCCTCCTTTCCATCTCCAAAAATAAAGGGGTGCGTGGAAACAGATGGACCTTCCTGGGCCCATCTTAGCAGCAGAGCAAATGGAGTTACATCTTCCTAGTGGTTCTGGGCTGGGAAGAAGCTATGCTGAAGTTATTGCTGCTAAACATAATAAAGGGTTCTCTAGAACCCCTAATTTCCAGTCCAAAATTGTTGGTAAATCTGTATGATTGGATCTGTGTGACCTGCTGTTTTTTAAATCTGAATTAAATGCATTAATGTGATTTTAAATTTAGAGAAGAAAATTAAGCTTTTGAAAATACCCACTGTTTGCCCCAAGGGGCATTCCTGGGGCGATAAAACAGGAGCTGAAATGTGCTTCACATCAAATGACTCTCCAGAACTCAGCAGTGTCTTTGGGCTAATATGTAGCAACAGCTTTGAATTCAACTTATCCTTAACTTCAAGGTTAATGCCTTCTTTCCCAAGGATTCCTCTAACTCTAACTAGAGTTAGAGTATTGCTTATTTTTCTCTTGTGAAGGTCCCAGACTCTTCAGCCAAATTCCCTGTGGGTTGGCCATATCTACAGATACGCATTTTCCCAGTAATCCTGGGTATCACAATTGTAGTCTATAGAACATTGCCTGTAATTGAAAGTGAGCAATTTCTTTTGGGCCGTGATGACTGGGAGTGGCAGGGACTGTGCTGGTGAAGGTGGCTGGACACTCTGAGCTGAGGAACCATGGGTTATCAATTTCTAATTTAAACCTTGCATTTCATCTTAGATCATCTTACGTTACAAGTCAAGGCTGTGTGAAAAGCAGAGGTGTTTGAAAGCTGAGATCCAGCACAGCTTCTTCCCTTTAGTTGGAAAAAAAAAAAAAATTGCCAGCAAGTCTTTCTAATGGCATTTTAAAAATCAAAGACATCAGATTTACAGAGTATGTTAATTTAGCAAATCCTTCAGAATTCTGCTGCAGGTGTGTCAGAGCAGAGATGGAGGGGGTGGACACTGTGAGGGCTGTTGCTGTCACTGCTGTCCAGCACAGGTTCCAGAAATGGGGAGGGCGGAACATTATTTCCAAGCATTTTAACTTGCTGCCTGAGAGAAAGCAAGTGTCAGTGGCTGTGTGCTGTGCCCAGCCCTTCCGCAAAGTTGGGGCATTAAAGTGTTTGGAAACGACAGGTCTGTCACCCCTGGTCCCTGGCTGGAGCCAGTGCAGGTGATGAGTTCAGTGCAGTAACACCCCTACCCAGCCCGAGCCTGACCTCATCACTGCTCCTCTGACCTTGGTCTCTACCTGCTTTCAGCTCCTGTGAGATCTTTGCTTTATCTTCCTTTTCCTTTCAAACCTGATCTTGGATCTCACCTACTTCCCTCAAAACATGATAGTCCATCTTCCCCCAGCAGCCTTGCCTGGCTCTAGGAGCAGGCTTTGGGGCATGGAAAGCAATTAAAAGTCATTAGAATGAAATTATTTCTTGCAAACTTCTAGGCATGATAGATGCTATCACCCCACTGTGCCCAGCCCTGAACCTGCATCCTCCATCAGTGCAAGGGTCATCCATGAAGAAGGGTGTTTGGCTTTCTGTAGACAAATTTTCTCCTTGCATCCTTGCCTTTCTTTCCATTTCATCCACATTTCCAAGCCCAAAAGCCAAAGGAATCTCTTCCACATTTCCAACCTGAGGCTGCCTGAGGTTTTCGGAGGTGCTCGGCCCCCTGCATGGTGCTGCTGAAGTGGAGGGGCCCATCAGGTCCCTTCAGCCTTCTGTAGAACGGTGGTCAAACAGAAGTCTCTTGGGATGGCGTCTGTGATCCCCATTAGGCTCTTCTGTGTCTGGGAAGGTGTCGGCCCTGGGAGGGAAGCAGAATGGCCTTTGAGGCGCTCTGTGGTGCGAGCTCCATCAAAGGGAGCACAGACACAATGGTGCTGGGACGGGCAGCGGGAGCTTCAAACGCCTCCTTCGGTGCCAGTGAGGGACGGATCATCCGGCTGTAGCCTGTGCAGGAAAATGAAGTGATCTGCAAACAGCTCGGAGAGAGGGTAAAAATGTTAAAAATACACCGTTAATGTGATAAAATAAGAGTGGGTGCTGCAAGCCATGGCATGCCATGGCTTTCAGGAAGCACAGCTCTGAAGAAATACAAAAGGCCTTTAGTTTGAGGTAATGAGGTGCATCTAATTATATTTAAGAAAGAACAGCAAGAACTACTTAAGAATACACTACCCACCCTTTTCTTTTCACCAGGGCCGGGCAGAATCCCAGTCCTGAGACACCGTTATTTTATAAAGGGTGAGGATTTCGGAGAACATCACAGAAAACAAGGTTATTTTCCCATAACTGTGGGGGGAAAAAATGGCAAAGGCTTTCTTGTCTGTTCTCTTCTTCCTCTCAATAACTCCCATTAGGGGAGGGGAAAAAAAACACAACAAAAAACAAACAGGCCAAAATAAGCCCGGCCGTCATGAGAAATGAAGGCTGTCAGAATGACATCTGACACCAGCGGGCCACAGCTGAAGAACAAGGGAAAAGTTTTCGGACGACTGTCACTGACCCATAGTCCCTCGCTCCTAACCTTGCTCTCCAACATATGTTTCTCATTTCCTTGCTTATAGCTGGCCCAAGCTAATGATATGTGTTTTGGCAGCTCTCCCGTGCTTGGCATAGTGCCTGCCTTGTTCTCATTGTCTCCGCTACTTACAGAAACCCCTTTCTCCGTCTTTCTCTCTCTCAGAAAATCAGCTTTGTACAACTCCAAGTATGCAAAGCAGCTCTTGCTGCCAGAGCTACCATCTCCCAGCTCCTCCGCCCGTGTCCCCAGCCCTGTGCCACCGGCCAGACACGCTGGCAGAAACGCAGGGAAACTGCCACGGAGCAGGACCTGAGCTGGGTGGAAACAGTGGAAAATCAAACATATTGGCCCATTAGAGCCTTGCTAAAAATACGGAGAGCAGAGCTATTCTGAGGGACGATGGCATGGGAAAGCTCTGCCTGGAATCCTGGGTCCCTCTGAGCAGACAGGGCTGTCCAGCAGACGTGGGAAGGGGAACTCGCTCCAGCCCTGAGGGCAGAGGGCACCGCGCTTGGCGGGCGCCAGGACGTCACTGCCCGGGCTGGGCACTGCCGGGCGGCTCCTTTGCTGCCTGCAATCAGTGGCCATGGTGGCTGTGAACAGGGAGGGTGTTCTGCAGGGGCCCAGGGCAGCCACTGGCTGCTGTGGGACAGGGACCACTCCTGGAGTGTCGGGCTGTGCCTGGATGCCGCTCCTGGGAGCACTGCCTGGGTCGGGAGCGTGGGGCGGCGCTGGAGGCACTGCTGGATCCTCACACACAGGTATTTGTGTTGTGTTGTGTTGGCCTGGGGCACCACCATGTCCCCTGGGTCACAAGAAAAGGCCACTGCTTCTTCACAAGGCACAAACGCCCCAAAACGCCACAGCAGACAGAGCAAGAGCAGCAGTGAGCAGCAACCCCGGGCTACAGATCAGCTCTGCCCCACAGGTGTTCAATGAGTCTCAGTATTTTCATCTCATAACCTTCCCCATGCCAAAAAGTATTAATCTGAGCCGTGTTTTGGCCACTGGCCACTGCCTAAAAGCACTGTTTTTTAGAAACTCTGCAACTTCTTCAACATGTGCTTTCTTCTAGACATAGGAGTATATGGTCATATTATATATGTTTACATATCAAAGGTTCCATAACCTGTGTATCCTCTGTATATGTGTCTTTTATATATAAATACTCTCAGTCAGTGTGCTAGCAGAGGCAGGGTAATGATGGTAATGTAAAATCCAGTGTATGGTGCTCAGTTACATTGGTGTATAGAGGGTGTTCTGTAGGATTTTGCACCCAATGTGACAGTTCTTAGGCTATTCCCACCTTTTATATATCCAGGGCAGGGTGAAGGATTCACTAAATTATCAGGAATTAATCTCTGGCAAGAAGAAAGCCATGCCATCGTTTTAAAGACACCAAGCCAGTTACCTCCAGAAGCAGCCACTCCACTGTTTGGTGCAAAATATTTATGTTCATTTTTGAAAAAAGAAATAGCAGAATTTCAGCAGTGAACTCATCCTCAGTGTGATGAAAGTGAAACTTAATTTTTTTCCTGCTTTCATCCTCTCTTTTCTGACACTGTCATCCACTTTAGTGCCTGCTCTTTTAGAGCCTGGTCTCGTGTCACGGAAGTTAATGGGAGATTTTCCATGCGCATTGTCTGCGAGCCGGAGCAGGCCATTACCAGGGCTCCTCACCCTGCACCACATTCAGCTGTTTCCTCTTTGTTCCTGCTCCTTGTAGCAAGGTCATTGCTGAACACTTTTTATTCTTCCCTGCTCTATCCACAGAAACCGTTTTTCACACAGGGACTTCACTCGTGCTCTGTGATCTCGGGTGCTGACTGCGGCAGCCCCCCTGATTTCTGTCCTTCCTGCTTATTGGGGTGTAATTTGGGTGAGAAGGGACCTCTGGAGGTCGCCTTGTCCAAAGCCCCACTGAAAGCAAGGCCAACGGAAATCAAGCTGCCGAGGGCCCTCTCCAGTCAGGCATTAAAACCTCAGGAGCCTCCCTGGACTTCTGTTCCCACTTTTTGACTGATTTCATGAACCATTTGTTCTTGTGTCACCCCTCGCTGTGCACCCCACCAGGACCTGGCTCCCTCCCCTCACGCCCTTGGTGCACAGCCCCCGTTTCCAGGCTGCCAACCTGCCTGGCACTCCAGGGTCTGCAGTGAACTCAGATTCCTTCCTGAAGCTCACTCGGAGTCTCCATCTCCTGGTCCCGGCATCGCAGGCCAGAGAGCCAGCTGGGGCCGGCAGGTGCCTTGTCCTGCGCCCCACAGTCCCCACGAGCAGGATTCCTGAGACCAGCTGAGAGTGTCTCGCGGGCCAAGGGCTCTGGATGCTGCCAGGAGTTCTCTGCCCCTGCTTCGGAGTGATGCCAAAGCCAGCTCACCTGGACAGCCATGCCAGCAGCTTCCCCCATGGGATCTGAAGCACCTCTACATCTTCTTTACTCCGACAATCTCCCCAGTAAATCTGTGTCTGAGCATCAATGCAGACCCATTTGTAAGGTTTTAGAGCTGCTTTTTTAGAGGTTCGGGGGGATACAGAGAGAGAGAAGTTGCATTTTGGAGATCTGTGGATTTTACAAACTGGCATGAGAGTAAGAAAGAAGCACCAAGATATTTTTAAGGCACAAAATGAGAGAAAAGAGCAGGAAGATGCGTATTGTCTCTCAGAGCAACAGCTGTAAGTGGGCAATTAGAGGCCAGTGAGTTCGCTGGGCCAGTTTTGGCCAGGGCCCTTCTCTTGGTGTGTGGGGCTGGGGAGGTGCCATGGGGGCACAAGGGGCTCTGGTGCAGGGCAGGAGAGCTGGTGTTTAAATGGTTAAAATATCACCACATTTGGCTGTCCTGGGTTTCTCATAAACATTCAGCAAAGCACTTTCATTCAATCACACATATTAACTACTTAAGTTCCCCTCTCCAAGGATGTGGATTGTTATTTTATGCCAAATGTGCTGTAATTAAGTTTGACAGAAGCACATGGATTAAATATGTGGTTTGGTGTGCAAATGGGAGAGGCTTTTCCTCCTGGCCATGTGGAGGATGCAGCCACATGATGTGCAGTGGAGGGAAAGGATTATTTACTCTTTATTTTGTTATTCAGTGTTGTCTCTTTTATTAAAATTGCTCAGGTTAATCAGCTGGTGCCAAGAACATCAGTGTTGGTTTAACCACTTCAGGAGGAAGGTAACACTGAATGTTGCCCTGGCTTTCTCCATGTACTCCATGTGAAATGCATGCTTATATACACGTATGCATACATAGATATGTTAGGGACAGCATATATTGGACAATAATAGATTATTTGTGAATTGCCAGTGAATTTTTTTTCTGAGATTGACCATGTGATTGGTTTTAATTCTCCAGCCCTAGTAGGAATACTGTGCCTTGCAGTGGTGTAACATTGATGTGCACTTCTTGTAAGTTATGGTTTGCAGTGATAAACAGACCTCAGTTGAGGGCCTTTACATTATCATTACTATTATTATTATTATTACATCCTACTTTAATGTCAATAGCATCTAAACCAGAACATGGTTGTCATGGTGCTTGCCACTAAACTCATGAGAAAATGTGACATTTATTCCATAAATAATAATGCCTAGTTTAAGGCCAAATGAAAATGGTGATAGAAAAAATACGGAGGTAGGAGATGAGGAGGAAGATCACCTTCTTCTGAGCAGTAGGCACAGGAAATGATCATTTCAAATTAAATACTGCATTGTAAGTGCCATCGGAAGAGAAACTTTCCATGTTCCTTAACAAGTCTGTCTTCTATGAAAGGTGCTCTAGAGTCACTTGTTATTTGTGTATTAATTTATTTAATATTTATTTCTTTTTCCAATTCTATTTCAGCAGCTTTGCTGTCATTTCAGTTCCTGAATTCTGCCATCTGGTGTAACATCTTGTACCTTGTCGTTTAGAAATTGACCTTTTGGTCAGTAGACCAAAGTTATTCATAATTTTGTGTGTCCAGCTTGAAATGCTGCAAAGGGATGTGATGTTCAGGCAGTCCATGTTACCTGGTGGCTAAAACTGCTGTCCTTAGACAGGGACCCACGTTGATGCTGGATACCTGCAGGTGAGCATCACAGTGCTGTTTGTGAGAGCCAAATGGGCATCACCACGTATATTGTCATTTTCTAACCTGCTGAGTCCTGAGAGGCTTTTCCAGGAGGTCCAAGTGAGCCATTCCTCTTTGCCTGGCCTTCCTGGATGTTTTCTGTCAGACCTCCACTTACTTCACATGTCATGGATGACAATGGTCACGTGAAGTGTTGGGTTCTCCAGTTCAGAGTGCAGGGCTGGAAGCTTTTCTGATAGTTCCCCTTTGGGAAACTGGGGCTTGACACGGGTTTACAACATTGCCAGAAGTCAGATTTGGCGATCTAAGAGTCCACAATGAATGTTGCTGAGAAAATTAAAACCAGTAATTACTTCCAGTGCAGTAATGTTAGCGTGAAGCGTGTCTCCATCCTTCATCTCTTTGCTGACACATGGCAAGTGTTACCTTCTATTACACACTCAGGTCAATCATGTGTTCTTTTTAAAGACCTGCAACCAAACTTCCTCCCAGGCCTTCCAGAGGCTTTCACTTTTCTCAAAAACATAGTAAGGATTAGCCAGAAGCATTTGAAGAGTTTCCAAATGATTCTTTTAAAATTGTTAGATACAAGTGTTCAGACTTGGTAATTTAAAAATCTTTTTATTTAACAGATGCTATTTAACCTACACCTTTACTTTTACATGACCTTGATTATATATTTACATCAACTACTTTGATTACAAATTTGCACCAGGAATGTTTTACGCCACAGTTATTGACATTTTCCCCCTCTTTGTTTAGTAACGGTTAATTATTGCACATAATAATCAATTATTTGAATTTATCGTATCAAAGGTGAACTTCAGAACTCATGGGTTTATTGTTTGTGAGGGTTCTGTGGGTAGTGCTCAACACAGCTGACTCTTCTTACAAGTTGTTCACACCCATCAGCTTTGGCTCATAGTGATCGTCACAGATGTTTCCTTGTTTAATTTGTTGTACTTTGATTCCTGTTTTTTATAGCTGCTTTCATATCCTCTTTTAGCACAGATGTATAAACTTCCTTGTGAAGAGAAATTTGCAGCTTTTGGGGCACCAAATGAATTGTCCTTAGATCTTGGCTGGTTTTCACAGGGAGTTTTCAGGTTATTTGTTCTGTTCCACACAGGTGTTGTTAGGGTTGGGAGATTTACTCCTTTCAAACACACAGGAATAGCGCTATGTGGGGTTTTTAAGAACTATAACACAGCTTGGCTGTTTGTGCATTCAATCCTCTCAGGGTTTGCCCACTAGGATGAGGGTCTAATGCTACATGGCCTGATCATGACAGTGGACAAAGCACATGTCACATCCATTTCTCAGTGACCTCCCACCCTCTCCCATTTTTTTTACTTTTTTTCCCTTCTTCTTCTGCTGGAAATGGCTGGAAGCAAAACACAAACATTTAAATGTCACACTATAAACAACACAGCTCCTGTTCTCTATGAATACACCATAGTTTCTGGACATTTGCATTGAGAGTACTGGTTAAACCTCCAGAAACACTTTCCTGCAGCTGGCAAAGCCACGCTGGAAGAGGTCCCTGAGCCTCCCGAGGATTTGCTCGTGCCAGCTGAACCGGGGCTGGTGGCTCAGACTGGACACAGCAGCTCTGAGGGCAGGGGGCTGGCACAGGACCCACCTGCTGGGGTCAGAGCCAGTGGTGCCAGAGCCATGCCCCAGATCCCACGGCTCCAGCACTTGTTTTGCTGGGAGTTGGTCCATTGCTCCAACACAGCCCAGTGCCTGCAGGTGTTTGCTGAAATATCCATGTCAGCCCAAAGAAGGGACTTCAGCTACATGGAAGGGTTGGGGTGGTGTTGAAAGCGGGGTCTCAGCGTTCCATGGGGGTACTGGGTACCCCCAGGGATGAGCAGTCCGAGCCACTGTGAGCCCAGCCCAGGGCTCATCCTGCCTTGAGGCAAACAGGTGCTGCAGCTGCTGGAGAGCATCCTTTGGGTTTGGTTCATCTGAGCCAACCTGAAGGTCATACAGAGTTTGTGGGTGGCTTGTGCTCAATCTGGCTGTTCCTGGGAGAGGAGAACCTGTGGATGAGCACCGTACTCTGACTTCCTGTGCAATGTCAGCATTATTTCTGTGAGAGCTGGAGTAATCAAAGGTATCTCAGGGCTTCTTACACTTTTGTATCTCATCTTTACCTCCCCAGACCTCCACTTAAGTTCCCTTAAAGAAAAGACAGACTTAGGGTTTATTTTCCTTAACTTTTTTCAAGTTTCCACTGGCAGTGAGGTGGATATGCTGACTCATGCAGCAGGACGTGCTAGGAGGTCTCACCGTGATCATTTGAGGTCTGTCGGTCTGGACACAGACCTGCAGGCTTGTTCTTGTAGAGTCTGAAGACACAGACTCACTCTTTCAGAAGGTGCTGTGTTTCAGAACCCCAACAACTAACATCAGCACCGGCACCACTGACTGCTGGCACTTTGCTGTGTATGATATGAAATAGGGTTGTTTCCAGCTCTTAAATATTTAAAAATTATTGAAAACCTCCTCTGTTTGCTCACTGGTCAATGTTTAATCATAGGTAAATATTCCACATCCAAACAACGGGTTAGCCAACTGGCTGCTTTAGGGAAAGAGCTGGCATCTTGTTCAGATCTGTGACACACATGCAGGCAAAGGGACCTGGGACAGCAGAAGTGGCACATGTCCCGTGGGACCCTTCTGATGGATTCATCGCCGTTGGCACAGATGTCAGTGGCACAAGGTGGGTGAGAACCTGGCCCCTCAGCTCTTCTGAGCCCTAGGGCTGGTGTGAGCACCGAGGAAGTGCTGAAAGAGGAACAGGAAACAGATGGGAGATGAGATTTCTTAGAATGCTGCAAATTTCTGAGAGTTCTCAGCCCAGTCTCACCTGGGAGAGGCAGGACAGCCCCGAGTGAGCACTGTCCTTACACAAGGAGAGAGGCAGAACAGAGCGGGACAGGGAATTCCCAGGTAACAAAGTGGACACGAAAAGCATTTTTCTACTCCTCTGTGGCTTTGAAAAAGATGTAGAATTTTTAACGTTCTACTTTTGCATCAGAGAGTGAGGGATTCATCAGTCCTGGCTCTGTCCAGCACAGGGAGGAGAAAGATGGGACAGGACAGCCCTTGCTGACTGGGCAATAGCCTGGGGGAGCAGTGGGACACCAGTGGAGGCACCCTCAGTGGGACACTGTTGG
>VWZG01004956.1:92851-105129 GCA_013396735.1 Grallaria varia | reverse complement strand
TTTTTTTTTTTTTTTTTTTTGGCTTTTAATATGAGTGATCAGAGTAGCATACCATATTCCAGAGAAGTGATGTGTAGAGTAAAATCAGTGTTTCAAGTTTTCTACTGGAAGCATATCTCCCTGCATATTCTAGAAACACACTTACCTTTCCCTCCGCTGGTTTCTCTTAGGACATCTTCTGAGCCACTTATAAGGCTCCCTTCTTTTTCATTCACTTCTGGCTGATGATCTTCCAGTTTATGACAAATTCTTGGTTTAATTCTTACTCTGCACCATTGAGGATACTGTATTTACATTTAATCCTATTTCCATTACTCCACTCCTCATAGTCATTAGTTTCTTGCATGTTTCAGGAAGCAGGTTAGGGCAAGGATTTATCGGTCTCCTTTGCAGTTCTGATGACATCTTTTTCTTTCAGACCTGCATCAGATTTATGTTTTAATGAAAATTATAAGTCTATATCATCTCTCTTGTATTCTTTACCCAAGGGGTTGCTTCCACTGTCTTCTTCACTTCCTCTGTTTGTTTTTTTTTTCAATTTAGATTCTTTTGCATTAAACATAAAAGTTTTATTGCTAGAGAAACTGTACATTTGCTGAGTATAAGTATTTGGATCAGTTTTCAATGTGATGTTTGCACTTGTCTGTGCACAACAGACTTTTACTTATGATAGTATACATGAGAAAAGAAATATTTAACCAAAATATGGTCCAATCATGTGCAAAATCCCCTCAGCATAAAAACAGAGTATTAAGTCTAAACTACACACAGTACACTATTCTTGTTCAGAACAAATGCTTTTACACAAATTATTTCAGCACAACAGGGAGACATTTTAGGAGATATGTCAACCTTGAGATGCTGGATATTTTAATGCTTACTGCTTATATTCATAATATCAAGGAAAGCAGTCTTCCATGGACTGGTGGTTGATGTCAGCTTTGAATTCCGGTTTATAATGAGAAAAATATTTGAGATTTTGTTGTATTTTAAAACCTTGAAAAGGTGGCAGTGATTTAGGCAGATAACTTTCCTGTGAGTATGGTGTTTGCCTCACTCCGTATTGTGGCACTAAAACATACTTGTTCCTCTTTGAAAATGTTTTTTTACAGGACAGTATTGGCTTATATATCCCTGAGTCAGATTCTGATGTACTTTGTACTATGAAAACATATCTGAGCTTTCTAAGATGCAATTTCCATGACAAAGAAAAGAATAAGCCCTTGCAAACTCAGTCTTGTAATTTCTAAACAAATGACCATAAGACCAAAAGCATTAAGGTCATCTAGAATCTTTCCTTCATCTCAGATAAAATAAAATAAAAAAACCCCTAAAAATAATAAAACCAAATAATGAGTGACCTAGTTTGAAAATGATCACTCTTTCTTATGCTTTCATAAGTCTGGATAAAATGTCTGATTCTTCATTCATTCTGGAGATCAGTATCTCTCACCTCTACCCCTCTCCATCTTCTTACTATCCACACAAGAAATAGCTGTATATTATGTATGAAGACATGTTTTCAAAAGCAGTTGGTTATCTTGGAGATCTGGGTTTTGTGGTCAACCCCAGACATATTTAGGTTTTAAAAAAGCTAGTATTTTCACTCCAGCTGTTTCTGAAAGTCTGTCCTGTGAGCCATCACAAAAAGTGCATGCAAAAGTATCCTCCCTCCTTACATTAGTTATTAATTTAGCTTATTAATGTACCTTCACTTCATTGTCTGCTCTCTGAAGCATGCAGTTTCCAGAATTGCGTTACTCAGCTTTCATCTCTACTCCTACATTTGTGGGAAAGGAGCATACCAAAGTAATCAAAACCAGAAAACCACACCACAAATTAGGTTTTAAAACCTCGTCTCACTGTGCTTAGGTTTGATTTTTAAGGCTTGAATACTAAAGGTTTGAGGTAATTTGGTAAAAATTATTAAGTACAGCTGATGTTAAATAAACATTGTATCTAAGTGTACAACTTCAATGTTTTCCTTGTTTAGTTTATCATTTTTGCTCGGATTTGGAACCACGGTCTGAACATCTGTGTTTTTACCTATAAATTAAATAACTATATTTTTCTAAAATGAAAGAAAAAAGACTGAAGATGTGATTAGTCCACTGTGGAACAGACAATACTACGAAACCACAAACACCCAAAACTGACTTTGCAATTTTTTTCCAAAGGAGTCGCTTTCGTTCTGCTGTTCTTCATTAAGCTATGCAAGTTCATGTGCCTGCTGAGCAAATTGCCCCTCTAGTCGTATTTCTTCTACCCACAGATAATGCATCATCATAGTAATTCTCTTTTTGTGCTGCCTTGAGTAACTCTGTTCCCAAGATTTCCCCTGACAGAGACATGTTTCCCATCTGCTGAGGCTATGCAATTTTCACTGCGGCAGCTCAGTCTTACTAAATTGTAACAATGCTTAGAAAAAACATCTAATCTTTATGTGGAGTACCATTTTATAAGTAACTGACAAATTAAATCCTACTACTATGGAACTGTAGATCAGAACTAGGACTTCTACTTACAGAAAAGTGAATCCTAATACACGTGGACAAGATCTTTCATGTGTCTACTTTAAATATTACATTTCATGTACTTTGCCTTTCAGTAGTCAGCTCAAACCCATACAAATATTTAACCACTTAAATATACACTTTACTAATAACTAGTACTGAACCTGTTTAAATTCTGAAAACACGTATTTAATACCTTCTGAGAACAATATTTTGGTAATTTCTGAAGGTACCCATGTCTTCTTTATTTTAATATTTAGGTTCTGTAGACATCTAGATTTTTTATTTTGGCAGAGATTTGCTCAGGTGTCCATATTTTTTGCACCTAGCTGTACACCCCAGGAGCTGGCTTGCTCTCTAATGTGTAGCTCTGATCATCTCACTTGTTTCTATTTCTGTCTAAAAGGAGAGCAGAAAGTGAGATTAAATTTATTCTTTATTTTATAAATTAACTAGGCAGCTAATGGCCTCAACCAAGTAGTAAAAAGTAGTAAAGTATCTAGGTTGCGTTTCATACTCTGCCTTTTTTTTATTATTATTATTACTTCTTTTGAAGTTGCTCTACTTTACACAGTATAATTAAATGCTTGCTAGGTCAAAAGAAAAAATATAGAGTAAGTAAAGCAACCACTAGGGAGAGAAGTAAAAACTGAATTTTAGTGTCATTGAGCACCTTACATAATAACTTTAAACACTAAATACTGAAAGGCAGTTCCTATCCTAGAATGCCCTATTGTGGTACTTAATGATATTTGCTTATGAAGCGGAAGAAGTTTTAAATCTCAGCAGGCACTGAAACACACGCTGTAACCCCTGTGTTACTGCATAAGAAATTGGGAGTACCAGAAGGTAGGTGATATGTTTCTTGAGGGCTCTATGGGACATGATCATGACAAGTGAATACCTTCTAGAAGAAACAGTTGAGTTAGTGGCATGTCCATTCAGGACCTAAAGTGAGGCAACCGAACACCATGAGGCTGACAATATGCTCTTCCATTTGAGCTCTATTTCTTGCTATTCTAAACATGCCCCTGATCTTTATGTTGGTTTCTGCAGAATTCTTTCTGAAATGCCTAAATTTCTACTGTAAGGAGAAACTAGATATTTAACTTCAGGCTCTCAAAGTTGCCAAAACAGCTATATTTGTAGTGCAGAAGACAAATAAAGTATCCAAGGACTGCTTTTTCCTTTGTATCATGTGGTTTGAATTATGCTGGTAGTTTGTATATCACTCAAAGTTCTTTAAAGAAACAGTTACTATTGCAAGTTTCTAAAGATACTTGGGTTGTATTTAGTTAGTTCTTCTTCTTTCCGACTCTTTCTCCCATAAATGCCAGCCACCGGTGTACTGGAATTCTGCTCTAAAATGGTTAAGATTAAATGAAGTTTATGTTTTCTTTTGAGAGGAAAAAAAATTTAAAAACCCCCAACCAAACACAAACCAACAACAAAAAACCCCACAACAAACAAGAAAATCCACAAAATATTCAGGTAATATTTTACAACTACAAAGTCTAATGTGGGCCATAGCATAGACATCTTTTCTGCATTGTAAGCAAAACTGCTAAACCCTCTATAGTGCTTATTATTAAGATAAAGAATACTCAATCTACAGAAGATACTATTACGGCAATTTCTTATCAAGAATATTTTAATTTCTTTGCAAAACTGAGTTTCTCTCATCCATTTACAGTCAACCTTTTAAAATTTTGCTGACAACAAAATAATAAGAAACAAGTAAGTCCCATAGTAAATATTACATTATTTTAATGAATTTTTTGTCTTCATAATCTAAATTCTATTTTTGCTACTGAATTTCAATCATTAAGCCTAGCATAATTATTAGAATTAAATGTCTACTGCTCATCAAATTTAGATATTTCAAAATATATACTAAAAAAATAATATAACTACAGAGATAATGAACTACAACACTAAGAGGTGAAATTGTCCCAAAGGAGGAAAACTGCATCATTAAAAGTTTTATCTCAACATATAACTGAAAAAAAGGCTACAGAGGTATTTGGAAGGGTGATGATGATGATGATGATGATGATGATGATGATGATGATGATGATGATGATGAAGTCAAGTAGTAGTAGAGACTGAGAGTTTATACTTTATTAATAAGAAACTACATCAATCAGATTAGCCCAATAAATGCATGAATCCAATACAAGTCTGAAAATAGACTGAAAATATATTGGTGAGTCAAATGCTGCATTATATTTTGAAGGAAAATGCCCCTTTTGGCCCACAAAACAAACATGGACCTGAACAAAACCTTGGTTTTCCTGAGAGATCTTTATTAAAAACTGTATTTTCTGCTGATTTTAACAGATGGTTAAACTAGTTGAAATTTATCTGGATGAAAATTTTTTGCTGATTCTTTCTTCATGATACCAAGTGGTGGAGTGGGTAGGCAGGCAAAGGACCTAGGTACTGTGAACAGAAGGGATGTAACAATCAACAGAACAAGAATGAAGTGGGATCACCACAAACTCAGGGATGTAAATAAGGAAGTGCTTGCCCCACAGTCTGGTGAGGGAAGCTCTTATTCCCTCCGTGGAGAATTAGCACACTTGAGCGCCCTCTGAAGGGCAGTGTGCAGTTACAGGACTACAATAACATTGAAATAATGGAGATGTGGTGGGATAGCTCACACAACCAGAGTGCTGCAAAAGGCCCCTTAAGAGTCACAGGCCAGGAATGAAGAGGACATTGCCCTACATGTGACAGACAAGCTGGAAAGTGTGGAGTTCTGCCTTGTGATGAGTGGTGAGGTAAGAATTGCTGTGTTGGGATGAGGTGGGCAGATTAATGTGGATCATTCCTAATAGGAAAAAGTAGTTGAGGCCTTTGTCATACAGTGGGAAGACACCTCATATTCCCATTCCCGGGTTCTCATGCCTGACGTCACCCTGACGTCTGCTAGAAAGACAATATAAGTCAAAAGCAAACTAGAAGGTTCATGTAGTGCATTGACAACAGCTTCCTGACACAGGTGATCCAGGAACTAACAAGGAGAGCTGGACCTGATACTTACAAACAGAGTAGAAGTGGTCAGGGATGTGGAAGGCAGAGACAACCTTGGGCTGCATTATCCACAGATTGTGGAATTCAGATCCTAAGAAACTGCAGTAGGGCAAAAAGCAGGATTACTACTCTGGACATCAGAAGCACAGATTTTGGCCTGTTCTCTTTGATCAGCAGAGACAAATGTGAAGTCTCCACTTAGGGAGGAATAACCTCATGACAAAGGAGACCAAGGTATCCCTGGCTGTATTAGGAGTGTTGCCAGCAAATCAAGAGAGGTAGTCCTTCCCAACTATTCACCTGTGTCCGTTGCTGGGCTCCTCAATACCAGAGAGAAATGGAACTGCTGGACAGAGTCCACTGAAGGGTTATAGAGGTGATTAAGGGACTGAAGCACCTTTCATATGAAGACAGACTGAGAGAGCTGGGACGGTTTGGCCTGAAGGAGGCTTGGAGGGGCACTTCATCAATGTCTCTAAATACCTGAAGAGAGGGCATAAATAAGACAGCCAGGGTCTTCTCAGTGGGGCTCAGTTACAGGTCAAGAGGCACTGGGCACAAACTGCAACACAGGAGTTCTCTGCCTGAACATCAGGAAATACTTTTTTGCTGTGAGAGTGAGTGAGCATAGGCATGGTTGCCTAGTGAGTCTGTGGAGCTTCCATCCTTGGAAACATTTAAAGTCATCTGCGCATGGTCCCTGACAATTGAATTTAAGTGACCTTTCTTGATCAGGGATTTGGAACAAGATCTCCAGAGCTTCCTGCTCTCCTCAAACATTCCATGAAGCTTTGAGAGGGGCTCTAGAAAATATCCCACAAGACAGGTTCCTGGAGACAAGGATGTTAATTGAGAGCTGATTGATATTCAAGGGTCACCTACTCCAAGCGCAACAATCCCAAAAATCAAAAAAACATGCAAAAGTGTTAGGAAGCTTGTAGAGATGAGCAGGAGCTCCTGGCTGATGTCAAGAGATAAAAAGGATGCTTACAAGATGGTGTTAGGAAAGGCAAAGCCCACCTGAAGTTGAATCTGGCAAGGGATGTGAAAGGCAACAAGAAACGATTACATAAATATATAAACAGATATAGGAAGTCTGGGAAACAAAATGTGTATCCACTGTTGAAAGAGGGAGGCTCCACGACAAAGAAGACAAAAAAGCCTTAGCTACTCAATGCCTTTATCTCAGTCTTATAGGTAAGACCAGAAATCCCAAGTCCCTGAGACTGCAGGGAATGTCTGGAGCAAGGCAGACTTTTCCCCCGTGGAGGAGGATTAAGTGGGGAATACTTCGGCAAACCAGAGATACATAAGCACGTGGGGCCTGATGTGATGCACCTACATGGATAAGAAAGCTGGACAATGCCTTTGCAGGGCCACTTTAAATTATTTTTAAAAAGTCATGGGAACTGGGAAATGTTCCTATAAGACTGAAGTAGAGCAATTATCTTGCCAATCTTGAAGCAGAAGGAACTAGAAAACTACAGGCAGGCCAGCTTCACCTCAGTCCCTTGGAAAGTCATGGAGTAATTAATCCTGGAAGCCGTTTCCAGACTGTGGTAGGTCTGGCTGAGCCAGAATTTGTTTCCCTGTAGGAGCCCTCATAGTGCTGCGCTCTGCATTGGTGTCGATAACACACCTGTATTTTTGCTGCCACTGGGCGCAGCACTCACTGTTCAGTCAAGGGCAAGATCCTGGGAGGGGACACAAATAGGCCAGCTGACCCCCACTGACCAAAGGGATATTCCATACCATATGACGTCAACCCAGATATAAAAGCTGGGGCAAGAAGCAGGAAGGGGAGGCACTCATTGTCTCCAATGGCTGCCTGCCAACACGATTAGGGACCCTGCTTCTCAGACATGGCCTCCATCATTGCATATGGGAAGTAGAGATTATTTGCTATTTCTGCTTTGTGTGCGCGCACCCTGCTTTTGCTTTTGCTTTTGCTTTTTGTATAAACTGCCTTATCGCAGCCCACGATTTGTGCTGGTTTTTTTTTTTTTTGGTTTGTTTCCACCCTTACTCTTTCCCCTGTCCTGCTGGGAAGGGGAGTGATAGAATGACTGGGTGGGCACCTGGCATTCAGCCAAGGTGAACCCACCACACAGACATATCACAGAATCACAGAAGGGCAAGGTTGGAAGGCACCACAGTGGGTCATCTGGTCCAACCTCCCTGCTCAAGCAGGGTCATCCTAGAGTAAATTGCATGGAGCATTCTGTCCAGATGTTTCTTGAATATCTCCAGTGAGGGAGACTCCAGAACTTCTCTGGGCAGTCTGTTACAGTGCATGGTCTGTCACACAGCAAAGAAGTTCTTCCTCAAATTTAGGTAGAACTTCCTGTGCATCAGTATATGATGGCTTCCTCACATCCTATTACTTGACACCACCAAGAAGAACCTGGCTCCATCCTCCAAACACCATGAAGGAAAAGAAAGTGATTGGGGAAGTCACCATGGCTCTATGAAGGAGAAATAATGTTTTTCCAATCTGATAGCCTTCTGCTATGACTTAATTAGCTTGATACTTAAGAGGGGAGCATTGGATGTTTTTTGACTTGACTTTAGTAAGGCTTTTTACGCTCTCATCCCTAACAGTCTCAAAGGAAATCTAGTAAAGCCTGGATAAGTGATCTGTGAGATGGATTGAAAACTGAACAGCTGGGACCAAAAGGGTTGTGATCAGTGGTATGAAGTCCACTTGGAGGTCAGTCACTAACACATACTCCAGGGATCAAATACTGGCACCAATACTATTTAACACCATTAATGGACTGGCTGATGGGGAAGGGCTCATCCTGATCAGCTTTGATACAAAACCTGGAATGGCTATAATATACCAGATGGGTGTGCTTACCATTCAGAGGGCCATCAACAGGCTAGTGAATTGAGCAGACAGGGACAACACGAAGTTTAGCAAAGGTATCCTTCTTTAGTTGACCCTGCTAGGACAGTGGCATTGCACTGGGTGCTCTCAAGAGTTCCTTTCTAACCTGAAGAAATATGTGATTTTGTGATTCAGTACTTGACAAGGTACATTCTGAATTTATTATCACTGATATTGATAGGATATCATTAAATGCCTAATCCCTCAGAGATATGTAATAAGCAAATGCCTCTGAGGGCTATGTACTATTTTGCATTTAGAGGAGATCATATCATAAGTTAATAATCTTTGAAAAGGACTGCAAAAATCAGCTGTAAAGGCCTTTGAAAAACCTCACTAGAAAGGATGACTGACTAATTCTCTAACTCAAGAAAACCCTGTTACATACTTTCTGAGGTGATACTCCAAGGATCATCAGAGTAATTTCCTTCACATCTATTGGCTTTGATCAGACCCCTTTTGAATAAAAAACCAGGCAGAATAAAATGCACAAATAATGAAATGTTTAAAACAATACCATGGACAATGAAGGTCTACCTCATGTAACTTGTTTTGGACAAAATAAAAAAAGAAATCACATTTTCAGAAATCTTATAATTACAGAATAGTTATGGAACTTCTATTGGATGTGATGAAGGTAGTTTTACCTCTTTTAGGAACAGAATACTAATGAATATGCAATGAACAATCTGGCCTCAGGAAAAATTCCTGCCGTGTGTACTGCAGCTTGTTACCTCATCTGTGATGATAAAGCTGTCT
Organism: Grallaria varia; assembly: GCA_013396735.1. Lineage (NCBI taxonomy): Eukaryota > Metazoa > Chordata > Aves > Passeriformes > Formicariidae > Grallaria > Grallaria varia. The sequence continues at coordinate 95,931 of VWZG01004956.1, read as the reverse complement.
GAGGGTAAGCTGTTCACTGAAGCAATCCCAGTCAAAATACTGCTTTTATCTTCTATGTTTGGAAATTTTTTTTAATATTTTTTTTAATTTTCAGTCATTTTGGAAAAGATGCCTCTAAACAGCTTTAGTGTAAGATGGGACAGGCTATAAACTGCGTGAGAAGAGGGAGGACTAGGTACCTGAGAGACTCTAATCTGGTTTTTTCATCAAAACCAGAGTAGTGAAAGACCAGCCTAAAGGCTGGATTTATAAAGATTATTTATGCATCTGAAGATGTAGAATATGTCTCTTGTGATCTCAAAGGCATTAAACATAATGAGTTTAATGGTGTTTCCAAAAACAAAAAGCATGCTTCAGCCTGTAATTGCCTAGGTACCTTTCAAACTAGATCCTAAGACTGTGAAAAGTGGCCCACAAAACAAACAGCACTTCTTGTTCTTGGGCATAAATGTGAGCCAGTAAAGATGTTTCCTCATGTTAACTCTGAAATTTGTGACTTGTACCTGTCTTAACTGATCCTTTACACATGGGAGAGACATAAGTTTGTGTGCAGATATGGAGATATTTAGAACTTCAAAATCATAAGCAAATCTCCAGGAATTGCATATGCACAATGGAAAATATTTTGAGAAGATAGGCTTTGTACTTTTTGGATTAAGTTTGTTTTTTTTATTTTCCCGAATGCATGTGTGTACCATTGAAGGACTTTCTGATATTTGCTTGAGACTGAGAGGTAATCAGTTCACCTACATGACTTAATGGGAGATTGCTCTGTTTGTTGTGTGGGAAATGTTCACGCATGCAAATAATAAAACAGATAATTTCTTTATTTCCATCATTGAACCTGCATTCACTTGTTATTGTTTAGTGAGAGCGTCTATTAACTTTCTTTCCCATTATCAAGTAGTCAATGAGAGAACAAGCTATAAAATTTGAAGTAGTTAAACGAAACTGACAAGCAAAATTTAGATCAGGTATCATGAAAAATGACTGACTTTGAGGGAAAACTTCTCAGGGGAAGTCCTAGAGGGTGTTAATCTATAGATTGTTATCACAAAGTGTGCATTAGGGAATGAGGCAGAGAACCTACTGTTGCCTTGAAATATGCTCCTGACCACAGAGTCTTAGGTTTAGCAAGCTCATCCATTAAAAGACTTAACTAGAGAGTGTAGAGGAGTAATAATGTTGATAGCAATCTTTTACATTAAAAATTACCTAATGCACCCGTCCATGAAGGGGACAAGAAGACTACATTACTAGTAGCAAAATTAAGAGTTTAAATCCATATTTTTTTGATATCTTAATCACCAGTAGGCTTCTTCTGGGTGGGAAAATATTTTTTTCAAAGCACAAATTAAAAAAATTTGTGATGATGGAGAGGATGAGGGAGGTGAAAGAATTTTGTTGTCTAGTGATTCTGAAGTTGGAGGGTAGCAGAGTTATAGCTTCTCAAGGAATGATATTTCTTGAATGACAGCATTGCCTCCATTACTGACAGCCACACCACCAGTGCAATCTCCCGGTGATAGTCTGATAATTCCTGTAGTTTGATATACATTCAGGCTCCTCAAGGATGAGAGGAAAACCAGTGAATCCAACCCTACTGCTTTCTGGATAAATGCATCAGATGCTTCCCAGTATTTAGAACAGGAAGAACACCTTTTCTTCAGACTATAAAAGTAGCTGGTGGATGTAGTAGAAATTTCTAAGGTGCTCAGGCTCAGAAGTCTTAACAGCAGCTGTGGGCTGATGTGGTTCAAAATGAAGCAGGGCAGCATCCAAAGACAGCTGGATTTCTAGGGCTTTACAGAATTCTAGGAACTTTAGTTTTGCCTTCTTATTGAAGCTTAAGAAGCTCTATTTTTAAAAAAAGATTCACAGGCCCATTAGACCTAGTCCAAGCAACATGCAATGTCCTACTCTTCAGCTTGTCTAAGCTCTTTTGTGATAGCCTATTCCACAATTTATATCTGAATATATGATATTTTGAATAGAGCCCAAGAAAACCTTAAAGTTGTTCTATTATTAAAAGAGTTAATTCCAAGTCCAAAAGACCTCAAATATTAGGTAATTTTTGAAAAGTCTTTTGAATTCAGTGATGAAATCTTTTTCTCTCAAAGAGAGAAAAGAGAAAACAGGTTAAGTGGCCTTTTAACATACTTTTCTGTATTTTATGCCCTTCAAAGTTCCCATGAATTTGTAATTTATTTAAATTGGCATAACATTAAGTAATGAAAATAGTGCAAGGCAGATCAGGCAACTACTCATGTAACTGTAGAGTTCAAACCTGGATGTGGGTGATAATTCCTAAGGTCCAAGAACAAACAAAGAAAAGGAAGAGAAGTCTGTATTCCACGTTCTGAAATCCAAGCTACTAGTTAGCCTCAACTTAGTCTACTAAAGCAAAACTTATCCATCTGTATGATGGATAAAAATTCATCAGCCTAGAAGGTCCAAGGAAGAAGATCTTCATGTTGAAAAATGTGCCAAATTCTACATAGTATTACTGAATGTAAAATGGAAAGCTGACTCAATTCTTCTAAAATGACAAGGTTTTTTTTTTTTCACATTACTACATTTCAATATGTTTCATACTTTTCTCCCAAAAAATTATTTTTCCATCAGGCATTTAAAATTTCATGATTTTGTGCAAAACTTCTTAATGCATTTTAGAAATGTTGGTTGGAATCAAAATTAATGAGATTTTGCTTGGGAGTTCTTTTGTTGTTTTTTTGTTTGATTTGGTTTGTTTTTTGTTTTTTTATTTTGTTGTTGTTGTTGTTTTGTTTTGTTTGGAGTCCTTTTTTGCTTCCCCCCCAATTAATTTCATATGATTCTGCTGGAACTACAAACAGTTGGGTTTTCCCAGTCCTTAGGCTGCATCAGTGCTATTATATGTATTATTATCCTCTCAGAGGTTACTGCTAGACGTACAGCAAATCATAAGGTTTTTCACTCTGGTTTTGTACTTGCTCCTTGATTTCTCTGTATCTGGTATGATGACTTTCCAGTGGAAATGTTCCAACGACCTCGCTGGCAATTCTAGATAGGAACACCATGTAAGTAGATTTTTTTTCTTT
>VWZG01004956.1:84678-87704 GCA_013396735.1 Grallaria varia | reverse complement strand
GCAAATTAGATCAGTTTATACAAATTGGATGCAAACTATTTAGTACTTCTAGCTACACTGGCTTACAGATATGCATACAATTAAAATGTTCCCATAAACAAACACAAAGGCTAGCGAACAATATCACTGATGTTTCCATCAACTGTCACGTAAAAAGAGGTTCTTGAATATGGCCTTTTTCTGCTTACATTTTACGTTTGCAAGCTCAAAAATACTCACATTTCCAATCTGATTTTAAAATTAGCATGCACAGTAGAAACTGAAATGGTTCAGTGATGTATGTTACATCCTCTAGGTGCTGAAAGAGGAATAATATATTGTGCCAAGAATAGCTGCTGCCAGGTAAAGCTATTACAAAATTTCACTGGGCTTCAAAAAGCCTGGAATGTGACACATTGCCAAGTGAGCTTTTAGAAGAGAAAACAAGCAATTGGTTTTAAACTGATATTTACTTTGTATCAATACATTAGATTAGAAATATTAGTGTTAATTCCCTCCCCCCCTTTATTAACAACTCATATTAGTAAAAAACATAAGTAAAAAATCATGTAAGTAACAAAGAACTCTACTTATTTATGGAAATATAGTGAAAAACCGAGATAAACTTGATATTGTTTCAAAAATACTAATATGCAACCTGATTATCCTGATATACTTGCTTAAGTATATCTTTACCATCTTAATGTCTTTAGTAACATGAAGGCTTCTTGAGATACATTGCAGCATTGAATGCAACATCAGCAAAGATAATATTGTTATTTTACCTATATTAATTAGTCTATCTAGATGACAAGCTAGTGTCCTCTGACATACAGTGCGAGCCCTGAAAACATTTTTTCTTGCATATGCTTTTTTTCTTTATATTTATATAGTTTCAAGTTGTAAATTTATAGATTATAAAAATAACAAGAACTAAATAAAATTCACATTCTTCTTGTAGTTATTTGATTTTATTCTAACTACTGACTTACAGTTGAATTCCAATGACATCAAAACCAATTCAGTAGTGCCACAGTACCTTTTCAGTGGTATATTTACTGAATATTTAAAAATAAAGTGTTGCAAAAGGTCTAAAAAACCAAAATTGATATGCAAAAACTGAGTATAAGGATTTAAAATTAACAAGACTGAGAAGGGAATACAGCTAATACAAAATAAACATAGGAATGTTTTGAAAGAAAATGCACTCTGAAATATAAAATGTTTTAGAAAACATCCTCGGAAATTTGGATTTTTTTGAAAAAAGATAGGTCTGAAACCCTGAACCATGTTACCGATATGTAGGGCACAATATTAACCATTATGGTCACATAATCATATCCTTGGAGTGTCATAAGTCCCCATGATAAACCTGCCTGCTGAAAATATTTTGTATGAAGGAAGAGACATCACCAGCAGGGACAATAAAGATGATTAATCTGGCAGACAAACTACTGAGTGGTAGGTTTCAACAGCTTCATGTGGCTCTAAAATTGCCTTGCTGATTTAGGACAGTAACTATCTGCTTAGCACATTTCCTTTACCAAGAAAGGATAACAGTTAATACACCACAAACAGAATCAATATTAAAGAACGGTTTAATGTACAGAAAGTCATACAAATTATCACTGCTTCAAGTGCTGTATGAGGCCACCACCAACAACCAGAAATGGATTATATGTTTCCTTAACCAAATATAAGATTAATTCAGAGCAGTGTGTTAAGATACCCAGAATTTTAAATAGCAAATATTTTAAACCAAAATGCAGCATGAAACAGAAACAGCAAACATAATTATACGATTCTGGGGAGAAAACACATGGATCTCCATTTTCAGAGTTGGCTACCAATTGGTTTTTATATGACATTATACCCTTCTGACACTTAGGGTACTCTCCTTGTATGGTCAGGCAGATGTCCTGAAAATAAGTTACAAAAAGAAAGACAAACCAAGGAAACTCAGCTTTTTCTTTTGCCTAATAAGGATTGTTTCACATATATTGGTGACTGTCATGGCAGCTTTTGGCACCTTGATTAAGCATCTTTAAACCTACACCACTTATCGCTTTGTAATGTTATTCTTGTATTCAGAAGATGAATTGCTAAACTGTAAATCACTGTGTCCAGTTCTCAGAGATGAGTATAGGACAAGTGAGTTGCACTGAACCAGTGTATGTGAGATGCCCTTCTGCTTTGCTGTATTCTGTTGTGTCCTTGCACAGCAATGAAACAGACTACTTTTTCATCCTGCTAGACAGTAATAAACTCACATTTGCATTTTCTAAAAATTAATAGAATTGTAATAAATACATAGACCTACCTTTGTCATTCCCCACTATCATCCTATATTAGTTTTCATGAATCACATTTTTTCATAAAATGAAAAGGCAAAACAGGTGTTAGATTATTTATGTCTGACAAATTCATATCATTTAAATAATTAAAACTAATTTGTGTTGAGAGCTACAGTTGCATTTTTATTAGAGAAACAAGTACAAATAGGCATCACTACAGATCTGTTTATTAAATAATGAGATTAAATGAAATGGATTTCGTAGTCTCAATTCTTTTATTAATGTGGCAATTGGAATTCTAACTTCTGTGCCCTAACAATGTGGAAACAGCTGCTTACCCACTATAATTCTGTAAAACTTTTTTCCTTAAAGCTACACATTTTAAATTATCCCTAAAAATATATTGTAAATAAAATACTGAATGTTTTCAGTTTAAACAAGATTTGCATTATAAACCTGAAATAACACTACTTTTTGCTTTGATCACAGAAAGTTTCATTTACAAGTAACAGTATTTATGTTTATATGTAATGTAAACCTTTATGCATATCTTTTTGCTTACATATTATAGAGGTTATTGTATTAATCTGTATAGAAAAATACTGTATTTTTAAAATCATACATTCTAAATTAATTAGTGTACAATAGGTAAGTACAATTTTAAGAGAAAAAATATATGACTACAGCTACAACAGAATGTGCTGTGTGTAAAATTGTCTGCCAAGAACCTGTTAAAGCAGCACACTACTTACC
>VWZG01004956.1:72178-79678 GCA_013396735.1 Grallaria varia | reverse complement strand
GGATTGGAATTGGCCACTGGACCTGTGACATTGGCATAACTGATATTGAGACAGCTGCCACTCTGTGGATCCTCTTGTATCTTCTGGATGATAAGTTCAACAGCTTTTCGGTTTTGTTCAGGTTCTCCACTCACAGTGACAACCCTCTCTTGCAAGTTGATCCCATCAGGTTTCTGGGAAAGCTGCACCCAAGCCCCTGACTGCTCCATTATAGCCTTCACTGTTGCACCTCCCTTCCCTATTATCAGACCTGCTGTGCTGTTGGGAACTATAATCTTTACCTGTAATTGAAAAAAATATATATAAATAATACTTCTGCTTTGTGCATCAACACTATAATACTTTTGCTACCCTATAAAAGGAAGGAAAAGAATGAAGCAAGTTAGTTACTATGTTTTTAAAAGAAAAGGTTAAAAAAATTAAAAAGAAATACAGCTCATCATGCTTTTTAATGCTCTGCAAGTTTCAAATGTAAAATACAAAGAATTAAAGATAAAATGACAGGAAAATCATATTTATCATTCTCCCACAGAAAGTATTGCTTTCAGCATAGCACATTTCAGACCAAAAGATTAAGCAAATGCAGCTATTATATCCTCATGGAAAGATTATCTCAGACTGTATCAAAGTGAGCGTTATCATCTGATTTCTTTCTTTCCAGGCTAACATTACAAACCAACTTCTTTGGTAAAATTTGTTTTAAATTCTTTACCTTCCTTTAAAACATCTATAGTAACAATAATAATAATAAAAAAAATAAATAAACCAAATCCAAACAAACAAAAACCCCGCAACCCAAAAACAGTTGGCTAAATCATAAGCAGATAAAATAGTTGATCTTGAACAGGACATGGTCTTGATTGTTCAACCTGTCAGCCGCTTCAGTGTATAGAAATTCATTATCTGCTACAGCGTATTATTGTTCAGCGTATGGAAGTTAAATTCAACAGGAGAGTGAATCTAAGTGCTGAGATTTTGAAAGATTAAAGCACAGCATTTTTATCTCTAGAAAGTTTACCAAAACATCTTCAATCAAAGGGTATTTACCTACAAATCCTACCTTTCCTCCTGTTTAAACAAGTTTCAAACTGACACAGTACCATCTGTCAATAAATGTATCACCTATTGACTTACTGTTATGAGTGAAGAATGACACCCAAGATAAAATTTCAATATTTATACATATTTTCATACCTTTTTTTATATATACTTTTACAATGTCTCAAAGTTTTAATATACTTTTTCATGAAATTGAATGAATACAATATTTTATCTCACAAAACTGCCTTTTTAGTAGCTTACTGATATCCATTCATCCAGGTTTTGTGCAGTATATGTATAGGAGCAATAATTTCCAATCCCTTCACCAAAATTCTATCTAAAATCTCAGCAACAAGTCAATACAGAATACAATTAAAATTTTATTAGTAACATTCTCATTTTACTGCCTCATCATAAAGTCAAGCTAATTAGAAACAAAAATGCATTCCCTACAAATAAGCTTTGTCTAGTCTTAGCCATTTGAGGTATTTCCACTGGTAATGTTAGCATAAAGATCATATCGTTGAGAATCCAGTATAATATAAAGTTGAGGAATATTTATATTTTCCACTTACACAATATGTACATTAAAAATCATATTATACTGTATTTTGCACTGAATTGTTTTAAATGAGATGTTATTTTTACTTCCCCCATAATTTCATTGACATCCAAACAGAAAATTTTCTATAGGATAAATAAAAAATTATCAGGTGCTGACTTATTCTAAAGGTAACGTGAAAGTGTGGTATTGAAAAAAAAATTTAGTATTCCCATATATTAAATAATCCTATAAACCCAAGCATTTCTATGTGTATATATTTAAATATGCATTTTATACATACATACACTGAAATGTTTTTTATATATATATTTACAGGCACACTCAGTTTTACATCAGGACACCTCTTTTTAAAATGTAGTTCAAGATATTTGGCAATTTTAAGGTGCCCTTTTTTTAGTTTTCCTATCAGAAAAAGAAAGAAATAACTCTTAGATTTAATTTAGTATTTTTGTTATAGATATAAAACATATTAACTAATTGTTAAATAGAAGAATAATCCAGATTTTTGTAAATATATCAATGTAAGGGTGTTGGTTTGTTTGGGGTGTGCTTGAGCTTTGGTTTCATTTTGTTTTTCGGGTTTTTTAAATTAACACTCCAAAAGTGCAGCTGTGCACAGTTTTCACTATTACAGTTTTTTGACAGATTTGCCAGATCCTCCTTCATTTCCTAACCAATGTGCATAGTACTGGTCAAGTCAGGCATAAGTGTTTACATAAATTTAAAAGAAGAACCTGAAAACATAAGAAGGTACAAAAATACTCTCTCATAATCACACATGTGACTGCAGAAGTAACTACAATATCTAATGTCTGGGCAGCATTGTTGCACCAGTAATATCATAGCTACAGATGCAACATATGAAAATCCAGGTTTGCATAATATGGCTAGGATTATTCTAAAGGATTGGTGTGGTTAAATAAAGCAATAGTTTAATTCAGCCACAAAATTAGGAAGGAAATGTTCTCTATGCAAGAAGAAAGATTTTTTCTCAATAAGAAACTAATACTTTTCTTACTTGACACCACAGAAGTTCATTAGGTTCACCACTAACTGCTCTTAGTATTTGTCAGAATTGTCTGTCTAATTAGGGCAAAGATAAAGAATGATCTCCTTGCCCTTTCCCACACGCTCCATTCTTGTCCAGATATGGTTTTACAGTTAGCATTGCAAACGACATACAATTATGATGCATTTTGAAAAAAAACAATCTTGAGTTTGCTGGACTAATGTATGTCTGTCTGCTTCTGGTAAATAAAAATACACTTTACTAAATATCTCTTTTAGAAACAGGCAATTGCTTCTTTCATTCACAACTCTCTTAAACTGTATTAGTTTAGAAATATACCAATAATATCCTTTCAAATACAATGCCTGCCAAGGTGAATATTTCACCTATTAACATATAGGACATCTTTTTAAAATACGTATGTATTAAAAATTAGACAATATGCCCCATCTATTTTATACTAGCTTATATACTGGAATGTCAACTCTTTATGGCAAACATTGGTTGTGTTCTATGAGAACAGTACCTAACAGTACAGTATCTAACGTATTAGATCACAGCACCCTAGGCACCAGTACAAATGAAATAATGTAAATATAATTTATTTTTTTTCTAAAACCCCGTAATCTTCATATTTTAGGTTAAAGGTATAAAGTTAGTTAAAAGTTAGTTAAAAGGTATAAAATGACAGAACAAAATTCAGAAATTGAAAAAGCAATTATCTATTTGGTTTTGTTACCTGTACCACCATTTTTTAAAATTACTTAACTCTCTGACTGTCAGGGAAATCGGACAGTGCACTTTTCCTTTTATAGATAACAAGTTCAGAAATTGAATTGAGAAACCTAACTGCTACTCAAAATAAGTGCTGAGAGCTATCCAATAAAGGCATCTTTGACTATGCAGGAAGATTAGGTTTCCAGGTTTGTGTGTCTGCTCCTGGCTATATTGAAATTTGTGCTGCAAAAAGGAGAGTATCTAAAGCAATTATGAACATAAGCTTAAAATACATATGCAATTTATTTTTTTTCAAATGCTCTAGGAAATCAAAAATGGAAGGAACTCAAGCTTTATTTCATGTCAAATAGATTTTATAAAAATTAAGGACTGCAAATATGACATTTGCTTACTCGCAAAGCAAATTAATTTCCTCCACAGGCATCACTATTATCCTATTTGCATAAGCAAGTTCAAAATCAGACTCAGCAAGTATAATACTTCTTCCCTGAAAAGGAATCAAACTATAACAATTATAAAAGAAATTCAGTAATTTCACTGCATGTATTTTCATTGAAACATGATCATATCTTTAAAACCCTCCACAAACGTGCAACAGTCCAAGTAACGGGGTGGGGCATAAGAAGGGCTCAAGCTGGCGAGCCGTTTGTTGCCCTTAGTTCCCAACAAATCAGTAGAGATTTCATGAAACTCTACACTTCAGAGGAAGATACCTGGGACTTGAGGGATCTCAGTCATTGTGTCCAGAGACACAATTCAAATTGCTTTAACTTAGCATTAGTGGTTCATATTCACTCCTGCATGCTAAAAAACCCTAGATCCCTAAACTCAGTATCAGCTGATTTCCTAATCCTTTCCATTTATGGATGCCCCACTCGCATAACCCCATGCTGCATCCATCTATCACATCAGAATTGTCTAAAAGCCCTCTGATTTACCAGACCCGAAGTACCAGCTCAGTTCTGTGAGCTGAATAGCATTTACTGTGGAATGCCGGATGTTTGGTGATTATGCTATGCCACTTCTCCCTTATGCTTCACAGGGATAATCTTCACTGAACAGCTATGAATGCATATGAATACATACAAAATATTTTCATGGGAAGCAGAACTGTGATCAAATTTGGACTACCTGCACTAATACCTAGTGTCCTGTCTTCCCAACCCTCAAACCCACTTCTCTCATGGAAATACCTCCAACTACCCATAGGAAGGTTCCCAACCCCTTCACTTTTCTACTGCCTTATTTTCTTGCCCTCTTTCTCTCTGATGACATTTGCTCTGGTTATATTATCAGTTCTCACAGTCTTTGGAGTTGGAGGGATGGCAATCACAAACCAGCACCTTGTGTGACACTCAGCTAATAAAGTATTTATGCTGGCAAATGTAGTGGGATGACAAAATATATGTTGACTGGCTAGACAGCATGAATTAGCACTTGATGTAGCTATTCTGCCAGTCAGAGTAACTGTATGTCAAGAAGTTCAGAAAACATGAGTTTGAGTTTCAAGATCCACATGCCCGCACTAAAGTACACCAGAAGAGAAAAAAACTCACTGATTATACAAAACAGCATCAAAACTCAGAAAAGACAAACCCAAAAATTTAAAAGTAGAAACATTTAATTGCAGCATCCTATGTTTATTTTACCTCACAGAATTGTTTCTAAGAGGTTGTACAGAAGTTAATGAATCAAGGATAATTTTTATCTGTTATTCAGGTTCCCTTTTTCCTCTTTTATTTTCACCAGTATAATTATAACTCATTCCATGAAACTTCCATAATAGTTGCTCTTTTTTCTTTCTATTTAAATCTTTAAACTACTTGTCTAATATAATTTTGTCTTCTCTTAACAGAGAAACACTTTACAGAAAAGGTTTCATCTAATCTAACAAATTCATCCTAATCTGGCACAAATCTACATTTTAGTCTCCCTAAAGCAAATAGCTGCATCCCCTTAAAACTATCTTGAAATTGCTACATTCCATTTCATAAGTTTTTTCCTGTCTTCATTGCGTATCAATTGCTTTAAACTCTTTCAAGTTCTATCTGGGCTCTGAATTCTATACCTATGAAAATTTTATGCTGTTTTAGCTACTCATATGACTACAGGCTTGGGGTTAGTGAGAAGATGCTCCAGATGCAGAAAGAAGTCAATAAAGAGTAAGGAAGTCCCTGGCTGTATACCAACTGACAACCACAAGGTCAAGGCTGCAAAAGCTACCAAAAGGTCATGAGTCATCCTGTGTATAACAGCAGGCAGACACACAAGGCTGTTCTGGACAGATGTTCGTGTCACACTTGGGCTCAGATTCTGACAGTAGGCTTACACAGCAAATCTCTGCTTATTTCACATACATACCTGCCAAAGGAACTTAGTGGAATTTCTCTCAGCAACTTCAATATCTCTGGATTGGATTCCACATATACATATGGTGAAATATGGATCTACTTCAATAATTATGTCTGCAATTATTGCAAGATGAATGCAATTTTGTTATTTCCCTATCTTATGTCTTTGTGTTATTTCTGCCCTCATAACTACTGTTTCTTTCAAGACAATTCAAAGTTAATTTAATCCATTGAAAAAATAATATTGCATTATGTGTTGTATTTCAAGTTAAAATCATACCAGATTATTACTAACATAATAAATTTATAGAGCAAATAGAGATTCTAAAATATTTTTTTGTACCTGCCATTACACTGCACAAGGATTTTGGGCTGATTCCCACTCTACTGTTTATCACAACTGCTTATTTTGCTCCACTTCTTAGACTTCCTCTCAGCTGAAGCTGCATTTATCATGGCATTTAGTCACAAAAACTATCACACAATAGAAACCTAACATCAGCTTAAAAACTCAAGATCAATTTACACCTGAAATCACAAGGCCTAGAAAATGGAAACCAAGCCGAAGAAATATTTACTACCGGTAAGACTGTATAAGGATGTTTTGCACAAATTGCTGCTTTAGTTTAAATCTAGATCACTCTTCAATTAGCATTTGATATTAAACCTTGACTCTTCGAGGTATTAAAAAAAGTACCTCCCACTCCTTTTAGTAACTACCTAATTACACTTCTGCCCACTTAAATGTATGAACATTATGATTTTTCTTTAATGTTTTTAATTAAAGATGTAATTTGGAATGCAAATTTCTCACAGCAAGGAAATAGCAAATCATGTTTAAAGAAACAAGAAAAGAATTCTCTGGTGTCCGCTTTTGTTTGCCATTCCGTCACCAATGTGTGTGTAGGTTCTAACTCATAAACAGGAAGGTTTACTCTCTCAAAAGCAGGTTTTAATATATGTGTGCACACGCAAGTTGTGTACAGAGAGTTCCTAAAACAATGTTGGTTATACTGCTCATTGATTCTATGGTATTATCTAGTCCTGAAGAAAATATTACTAAAATTTTACACACACATATGGACACATAAAAATCTGTGTAGTTTCATAAGTATCCCTCATGAAAACATGATTCAAAACCTTGGGAATGGAGAAAACCAACTCCTCCATGAATTCTCTATGATACATAGCTTTAATAACATAGAAAAGAAACTTAACTTTTCTAATTTTTTCTCTGTAGCATAAAAACAACATTCCATATTTAATGCATTAATGTTTCATGAGTTTCAAATTACATTTGCAGAGAAGTGTTATGTATTTTGAGTAGCTTCATTTATACTTTTCACTTTTTTATAATTAAAAAAAGAAAAAATTAGGTGGTTACATACTGAATTATACAAGAGAAAAAAATTAAGAGATTTTCACTCAGTTGCAGAATAAGCAGTATACTTAGAAAATTACACATCTATATTGACTGTACCATCATTCAGATGAAACATCTTTTAAAAAGACAGAAAGCAGGCATATTAATAGCTCTGGCCAGTAAAGTCTGACATTTTCAGTGACAGACTGTTAACCCTACTCTCTAGTTAAATTCACAATAGTTTCCCCTTCCCTTATCTAAAATCTCTCCTTTTTTTTACCATATCTAATTTGCTGCATGGTGTTCTATGAACACCTGCCAACATTCCACAGTCAAGGATGGATTTCACAAATTCAGGAATATTTACAGTACTATTTAGTATAGCAATTTGGGATACTTCTGATTGAAAGAAACCAGATGATGTCTTTTTTTT
>VWZG01004956.1:54519-72146 GCA_013396735.1 Grallaria varia | reverse complement strand
TTTTTTTTTTTTTACTGGGATTGCTGGAAAGACACTTCTCAATACAAAATAATCTGCAAAAAAATGTAATAATGTGCATTATTTTAAAAACAAGTATGCCTCACCGATGGTGTCAAGAAAACACCCACTGTTTTGCATCAGACAGGATCTAACTTATAAACACATAAAACTATGTTTACTGTTCCTCTAAAAGAAATCCATGCAGAAAATTATATGTAGTTATGTCAATTAAATTCAAAGGAAAGGATAGCCAATAGAAATGTGCAAAGGGATTTGCCATTCCTCTATCAATGACACTTTTCATTGAAGCTGACTAAAGCTTGAAAGCATGAGAAAACTCAAACCAGGATATTAGAAATACATGGATATTTTTATGCATTTACATTGCTGGCTAGATTACAACATTATTCTAACAGCATGCTTCAGGCAAATTAATTTAGGGTTTAAATCCAAATTTAAAATCAAAAGCATGTTTCAGCATTCCTGGTAAGAATATTCTAGAGCAATCTCTGAAAACCGCATTTTAAAATTATCCTATTTATCTATAGGACTGATAGGACAAAAAAAGGCTAACACTTTTATTTTGTTTTCAGATTATCTTTGTCATAGTTGATTCTTACAAGATACATGGCAGAATCATTGAGCATTCATTAGGCAATTCAGAACAAAATTTAAATTATCAACTATATCATCTGCAGGAGGCCTCTCTTTGCAAACCTGTGGAATTAAGGTGAGTCAGCAGAACCACTTCAGTTCTATGGCATGGAAAATAAGGATTTATAATGACTACTTAAAAAAGGGAAATTTCTTTCTTGCTCTAAGTTCCTTGAGCAAGAAACTTTTTTTGGGAGGTCAAAAGACTGAGTTTGATGATCAGCAGGAGAAACTTTATGGTTACTTGTATCAACAGGCTTGTGATTCCAAAGGAAGAGAGTAAAGTGCTCAGAAAACGTAAGAGTCATTAGTCCCTTTCTCAAAATGCATTTCAATTTCCATATTTAATACTTATATGCTCACAAATATTCCACAGTTTTGCTGTCACAACTATCATATTCTGATAATTTCAAAATTGAAGTTTTAAGTGAGAATCTGTGGGACTGAAAAAATGGTAGATATCAAAAGGAGGAAAAAGAAAGTGCAACTAGCTGAATGTGCTATGTCTAAATGAACACCTTTGAGTTTTCATGACCATAAAATAAAAATACAAACCCCTAACATCCCCTCCTACATTAACTGTAATTAAAATACTGGGGCAGTTATTCTATTCTCCAGGTTTCTTGGGAAGAAAAAAGAAAAAAACAAAAGAGAAGAAAGGAAGGGAAGGGAAACACACATGAATTAGTACCCTTGTGGTAACCCCATTAATGTCTCAGGTCCATGAGCATAAGAGCACATTTATTCATGTTCTCACCTACACATAGTTTCATATTGCTTCATGGTGTTTTTCACTATTTAATAAAATTAAAAAATAGCACTAAACTAATGACAAAATGTTTTTGTAAGAGTAATATAAAGAAAATTTTTCTCATAAGCTCTTTACTGAAAACATCAGTTTTCCTTTAGATAAAATCATGTGACTAGATGGCAGAGCCAAACAGCTTTGAAAAGGAGGAAAATTTTAAACACATCATCTAGCTAGGCACAACAACCAAGAAAAAACCCAAACCAGAGCAATAAAAGTCCTTCTCACCAATCCCATGGACATATTATTTGATGCAAAACCTTAGAGAAATGTAAATAAATGAAGCAAATCTGAAACCATCTGAATAGATATAACTACTTCCTATATTTTAATGTATACATAGACACATCTGCACTTTACATATACCTTACATATATACTTCTATATGATCCTTGTAACACCTGATTTACTTTTAAGTAGAAACAGTCCTATTGCACTGAGTATCTAGCTAACAGCTTCAGCTTAGGTAGCGAGTACAGCAGATACTTATTCAGCAGTGCCTCTTTAAATAAGCTGTTTGCAATTCAGCTGATTCTAAAAACAATAAGGAAAACCAAAACCAAATGAGTCCATATGGAAGACATGCACATATTTGTACTCTCTACAGACACAGTGAATGGAGTCCCTGCTTCCTCCCAAGCCCATCACGTCTTAGAATCTTACAGCTGAAATCATGTCAGACATAAGTGTGATGTACAGAATTAAATGAAAGCTCTCTTCATTTCAAGACCATGGAATAAAAACGCCACTCTGTTACAAAATTATTTCAAGAGATTCTCCAGCCTTTCTTGGAAAACAAATTTCTGCTTTTAACAATACTAAGTAATTCAAATAATGTCTCTCATCTGAGAGGTATCTTTTATACCCAGTCTATACACATACATCTCTACACATATAGAGATAAGAGAAGACTGAACAGGGCATTTTTAATGGTGAATCTTGATCTAACCTGGCACCAGTTTTGCACATGCACTTTACTCACAGAATGTAAGATAAAATGAAAAATAAGACTTGCAATACCATCAACCAATACACAAAAGTATTACACATGCAGGTATGATAAATTATAACTGCATTTATAACTGTAATGAACATGGCCAATGGCAGCCGATAAACAAGACAGCGAAAGAAACTTCGCTTCTGCAAAACTATCTAGAGTCACAGCACCAAGGCCAATAGCTACTTTGTACCTCTGGCTTTGTAAAAGATGACCAGCAGCAGAAGCTTCATCCTTTCTGTACTAAGTGTTGCTTAACTGTTAAAATAGAATTTTGTTTAGCTAGAATAATTCAGTGTAATTCTCAGAGAGACTGTCTTATAGATGCCATTTGAAATTTTTTTTTTCAAATGAGAAAGGAAGGACAGTTAAATATAAAATACTTACATAACCATATTTGTCTAGGTCATAAAAAATAGTCAGAAATGTTCATTAAAAAAAAAAAGGATGTAGTTTCACTAGTGTGGTTTCACTAATGGGTGGATGCATGGGCGGCAACTGTGCCCAGGTCTGTGCCTCTCACTTCAAGAAAGACATTGAGATCCTGGAGCGTGTCCAGAGAAGGGCAACAAAGCCGGTGAAGAGTCTAGAGAGTATGTCTTATGAGGAGCAGCTGAAGGAGCTGCAGTTGTTTAGCCTGGAGAAAAAAGGTTCAGGGGTGACCTTATTGCCCTTTACAACTACCTGGACAGACGCTGTGGTGAGGTTGGGGTCAGCCTCTTCTCCCAGGCAACTAGCCACAGGATGAGAGGACATAGCCTCAAGCTGTCCCAGAGGACGTTCAGGCTGGTCATCAGGAGGAATTTCTTCACAGAAAGGGTGATTAAACATTGCAATGGATTGTCCAGGGAGGTGGTAGAGCCACCCACCCTGGTGGTGTTCAAGAAATGACTGGCTGCAGCACTTAGTGCCATGGTCTAGTTGACATGGTGGTGTTTGGTCAAAGGTTGGACTTGATGATCTCAGAGGTCTTTTCCAACCTAATTGATTCTATGATTTCTTCAAACTTAATAAGCACCACTACAGGACTCCATAACCCTCTAATACTAATAGAGTCTTCTGACAATCCAGTTCAAAACCTTTCTCTCAGAGCCTGACATTATGCCTCTGACACTGATCAGAGAACAGAACAAGGTAACAAGTTACTGGCCTTAGGAAATATATCATGAACTACAACTACATTATATTTGGCTGGCTTAGTACTTAACGTTCACCCCAGCTGATTTATAGGTATATCTTTAATTTATAAGTCTATATACTTTTTGGTTAACTCTTGTAAACTTGTAGTTACATATTTTTAACCAAGATAGCCACAAGGAAGCAGTAACTCCTGCTGAAACAGAAAAAATACTGAAATAAATGGAGGTAAGGCCAAAATTACCAATTATTTGAGTTAGCAGAAACAAAAAGATTGATAGGTGCTAACACGGGCCAATTATGAAAGTCAAACTAGCTTATAATAAAAGCCTATAATTACAAGACACAGCTGAAGGTACAATTGCATCCTCCTTGTTAAATGTGAAGATTCTGGATTTAGATCATGCCATAAGTATGTCAGTAGAGAAAATCATATATATGTATTATTAAACCACATATGTGCAAATCATGCATCTGTACTCTGGGTTATATTTCTCATACAATGGGAATTTGTGGAGGCAAATGTCATTATGGAAAACAATCTATAAAAAAAGCACTAGGCACAGACAATACTTGAATATAGATAACTTGCACCTATTAAAAATTTTGATGTAAATATTCATGTGGGGAAAAAAATTACTTCTAATGCAAACTAAGGCTGTGGGGCACAAATACGGCTGTATTTACACATATACCTCACATGATTTTATATATCTGTTACAAATGTGTAAAACTGTCTGTGCATTAATGTGGAAAAATATCTTTCACAAAGTAAATCTGGAGTCAGCATCCTAATAAGCTGGATTTAAATATCTCTTTTTAAACATACACTGAAAAAGAATTTGCATCTAACTCTTGCCCTGATCTCAACTCCTATGCACACCACATGCATATTCTTCTGCTTCAACAGATGACAGTTTATTTTTACTTTGAGAGAAAAGATAATGAAAAATAAGCAAATAAAAACGTAGAAATGAAAGAGCTGTCTCAAAATGAGATAAATGTGAGGAAACCATTTTTAATTTCATAATACTTTTGTCCTTTTTCCTATTTAAGAACTATTTACGGTGAAGCTTGTTACAGTAAACTCTTTTTAGATATTCAATAAATGCATTATAAATTATTCTAATATCAAAAATTTTACATAAAACTGCATACAATCTGAATTATAGTTTATATTAACATTAGTATGCAATATTATTGGTATTGGAAATTTTTATTTTTCTATTTCAAAAGTTATATTTCAAATAAAAATTTCCTTTTATTAATTTTGAAATTACAAAATGCTCTAGGTGAAGTTAAAAAGCACTAATTTTGCTGAGCCCTCTGACATTCGAATCGACAAGTTTATACTTTTTTCTATCACTTTTATTGATTTTTTCTCTTAACACCAAAACCAAATTCAGATAGATCAAAAAGAAAGGCTTTCTTAAATAGTAGTGCAAATATGAGAACAATTAGTAATATAACAATTTTATATTTCACAAGCCATACATTACGTTATTTTTTTCATTTTCATATTATATTTAAGTAATTTCTTTTTGAAAAGTGCTGAACATTACAGAAGCTATGAATATAAATACATTTATCAAATATCTGTGTCAATAACTGCATTTTAAGTTAATGCATTTTACAGTTCATTTTTTGTACTATGCTCTTTAATGAAAATAAATCCTGAGGAAAGGTATCTTTATATTAAAAATATTTTTATAACAAAACATACGAAATTATTGTCATTAGTAATACCTAAATAAAATCCTTAAATTCAGATTTCAAAACATAACTTTTATCTTATCAAAGTTTCAGTCTCCTCCTTTTGTTACCCTGGTTCACATCTGTCCTTATTCGTGTAAGGGAGGCATATCTAACAATTTACTCAGAAATTGCATGCAGTCAAGACAACCCTTAGTGTACACATACACTATGTGTACAGGCAGTCAGTCTTTTATGTAAGTGCTAATGTAAGGTGTATCATTAATCACCTCATTACTTTTGATATTACTAAAGCAGGAATTTATATAAACCAGCCTCTTAAATGCTGCCATATGAGTGAAACACAACCTGTGAAATGTCTTTAACAAACAGTTATTTCCTTCTGTTTCTAAAACTGAATGTGATAACACTGGTTCTAGAAAATATTTACACTTATTTTACTAAACACTTTGAAAATATTATTAACAATAAATATTCTGCAAGTATGTGATAATATTTTAACTTGATTTCTTTTTTTTTTTTTTTTCCTGCATCATTTAGTTATACATGGACACTGGTTTGCAGAAGGTCTGGAGGAACTGGATTTTGGTTCACTCTTTACTCTAGAATGTCATTAATCATCATCTAATGTAGTTCATAAACCAGTATAATCCCGTAAAACTGTAACATTTTGAAAGAGCCCACATGGAGACTGCATTTCAGTATCTCATGGGTAGAGGGCAGCTGTTAATTTATTATCACAATTATTACAATTGCTATTAAGAGAATAAAGTGCATCAAAACATTCTCACTGCACTTATGATTATATTAAGTGGACAATGACGATAAAACAATAAGAAGCATCAGGATCAGGCATTAAGTTACTAGAAACATGAAAGAATAATTTAGACTACAGTGAAATTGTAGGCTTTCAGAAACTTTAAAAAAAATAGAATGGAAAAGAAATAGAAAATAGCCAGAAAAATCCACAAAGACTGATCTCTCGGGCTGAGAGATCTGGTCTCTCATTTGCTGAGGTGCCATTGGAGAAGCATGGGAAAACAGAAGGTGAAACAGGGAGCAGACCCTCTGTACCCCTAGACAAATACTCTTCAAGGCTACAAACTGCAAAGATTCAAATGTGTACCATGGGGAGGGTAACAGACCAGTGAACCCTGGGCACTTCTAAGGACACTTGTTAGAGCCTATGGTCACAATAGTCCCATTGATCCACTATTTGCAAACTACGCCTCTTAATAACTCTTATTACTTGTGGGGGGTCTAATTTGCTTTCAAAAAAAACACAACAACAACAACAAAAAACAAAAACAAAACAAAACAAAAAAACAAAACAAAACACAAAACCCCACACCAAACAAATGGAAAAATAACTGCAGGCATAAAACTAGGGAATAATACTATTGCTGAATAAGGTGGGATGACATATTGCTTTGACTGTACTATCTGAAATCCAGGATGCAAATACTATAGTCAAAGATCCCAACAGATGTACTTTACCTCTTCCAGAGGAAAAACATCCCATCTCTTATTGCCTGCAGTGCAGTAAGTCAATCTGCTTCTATGATTTGTATACAAAGAACACTTCTTTTTCACTCAAATCAGGCAGACAACTACTCTAACTGGTTGTTTTTTCTCACATCTATCTATGAGTTCTCACCATTGAGGAATTCTCAAAGCATGCAGAAGCACATGATACATCCAGCAGCAAAGTGTGGTGCTGCACTGTTCCTACAAATGACTTAAATTGAAAATGTTTCAGAAGGCACAATGGAAACGTTAACTTATACAGGTGCCAAACAGGGCACTCCAGGCCCAGGTCTAAACATGCCTCATTCGACTTATATCTGACATGTCAGAGAAACGGGGTACTGCCTGTTCCACCTGTCAAGGATCTGTACTGGTGTGACAGTAAGATGTGAAAACTCAGTGTTTCTTTCCACATTCTCATAAAACTCTTGATCATATAAAAGCTGAACTCCTTAAGAGCCACTAAATTTAATTCCAAATAGTTGAAAACTTGGAGTCTAACCTTCACATGACTGATACATTACACAGCAGATAAAGTCATCCAGATTTGCATTCTGGAAATTGTATTGACCTTTTGTTTTCTCTGGATTGTTCAAAGAGCAAAGAGGGTACTAAATGACTCTTTGCCTATATACCTTATAGTATGGTTGGCTTTTTCAGTTAATACTAGTTCTGAATGAAACAGCATGTCACCAAATCTGAGAATTAAGAACTCAAAGTCAAGGCTAACTTTGCTTATACCAGAGTTACATGCTGCAAACTTTCACTCTAGGTTATATGGAATGGAATTTGAACAGGGATACAGCTGGAACTTTATAACATACTATTTATTTTCATTTTGTATTAATAAAGGAAATATGTTTAAAAAAGCTGGAACAAAAAAAATGCAATGCCCTTTTGCAAATGATATTTGGAAACCTTTACCACACTTTGGCAAAGATAATGATGTGCATCTTTTTGAAGGAGGGATGAAATGGGAAACTAACTTATTGTAATCATCATCAAGCATAAAATCCAAACAAGATACATGCAAATGGAATCATGTTTTTACTTACAGGACTGCAACTGGCAGCACAACATCCTATGAATAATGTCTCAGCAGTATTCAGAGACTTAGCAGTGAGAACCTACATTTTTCCCCATGTCTCATAAATGCTCCTGACATTTCCCCTACCTTTAAGAAAGGAACAGTATACGGTGAACCCTAAAATTGTTGTGCAGTGGCAGAGGAGATGAAAGGAAACAAGTAAGGAATATGAACACAAACAATTACCTACATAGTTGTCCAAAGGGGGAAAACTGGAACTGATAATAGGAAGAGTAAAAAACCCCAAACTGATTTTCAAATAACATTTTTTAAATTTTTATTTAACCACCTTTACAGCATCTAAAAAGTATATATAGTTTAAAGAGACAAGCAAACAAGAGAACTGATCTCAGATACTGCACAATACTAGGAAAAAAAATCAGTCAATGAGCAAAAGAAATATATCAAAAGTAGTGTGCCAACATGAAAACCGGGGAAAAAAAGGGTCTACAGTTAGTCTATGGAGTATAGATTAATTCTGTTTAGAGTTAGCTATGAAATTAAGCCTTTCAGCTGAAAAGAAGCATTGGAATCTTTACTGGAATCCTCTCACATGAACATGGGAATAACTCTCCCTAGCTATTCATAGATGTATTATCTCAAACATTATTTATTATGGGCTATTCAAAGTTTGCCATAGACAACTTGTGATCAAAAAAAGGAAATCTGTCTTATTAGAATGAAATCAAAAGGTCACTTTATAGAGATAGAACATTGATAATGTTATCTACGAATGTGAAATGCAAGGGTTTTCTCACCCTTCTAGAAAGAAAAGTGCTTTTCTAGCAAGTAATAGGTACTTTCATTCAACCTTGATACAGGTTCAATGGAGAGTCAAAATTGTTAGTGGATAAGACTGCAAAAGCAATAGCAATGCCTAAACAGAAAAGAACTCTGAATGTTGAATAATTATTAAAACTGAAGATGAAAGTCATTGCTGAGACTTAACCTAAAAGATATGCTATGTTAAGAAATTATGTGAAGAATTTTTCTGTATGCAGCAAAAATATATCCTAAGTTTGGAGACCTGCCAGAAAAAAAAGAGCAAAATATAGGACCTATTTCTTAACTCTATTTCCCTAAACATCATGATAAGGTTCTTACAGTTACCATATAGTTCTGAACACCACTGCTGCACCACAACTGATTTCCTTCTCATGTATCTATAGTTATGTAAATAAAAATTAGTTGGATTCTATAATGAGAAGAATGTATTTGTTTATTGCACTAATATTTTTTTTCATATATGTGTGGTCTTCATATATTTAAAATATTAAAATCCAGCGTACTAAATACTTTAGTAATGGGTCCATATGAAATACTGTTGATTAGATGAAGTCTCTTTCAAACGCCATATAACTTTTAAGTGTGGAGCACGGACAGCAACTTCTGGATGTAAATAAGATGGATGT
This sequence comes from Grallaria varia, assembly GCA_013396735.1. Classification (NCBI taxonomy): domain Eukaryota; kingdom Metazoa; phylum Chordata; class Aves; order Passeriformes; family Formicariidae; genus Grallaria; species Grallaria varia. The sequence continues at coordinate 62,811 of VWZG01004956.1, read as the reverse complement.
ATATATCAGTGACCAATCAGATAGGTTGACAAAAGGTCAATTTTTTATTTCAGAGAATTACCATGGCAAATATTCTTACCAACTAAATTAAAGTAATAAGAGATTTTTCAATTCTATAGCACCTTTTATCAGAATGCTAAATAACTTCATATTGACTTTGATTTGAAATACATGGCACTGATAGTTGGAAAGACCAAGTGATACATCCAGCATCAGTAAATCTGTGACAGACTTTAAAAGAAAATAGATATCCTCAACAGCACTGAAACAATTTATACTAAAATTAGGGAATAAAAAATAGAGGAATATTAGAGTTAAAATATCCAAGACACAGTATCTTAAATAAGCCTCATATCAGATTGTCAAAGACAAACAGAGATAATCTCACAGGACTACAATGGCTGTCAGGTATCCTGGGATCATCATTAAAACTCACTATTTGTACATTAAGACTAAAGTACTGATAAAAAAATTATCATTTGAAGCTGGATATTATGCTTTAAAATCTATGTCAGAAGGCTGAAACAAAGTTTTCTTTCTTGTTTTTTCTTCCATCTCCCACAACAAATTATATACCAAATATGAGTTCGCCAACTCTTTAAAGCTGTCAGACAACCTCCATTTTCAGATTCTGCCTTTCTATAAGGAACAAAAAAAATTATACTCTTGCAAGTAATTTTACAGGGATAGGACAGTTCTTCAGAGAGGGAAATTATGGACATCAATCATTACAACTTAGAGACATCAATTAATGTCCCAATCTCTATTTGTAACTGTACTATTATATTGCATGGCAACCTATAGATTTTGCATAAAATGAAGAGATAACATAAGCCCAAAGTAAAAATTCCTAATACCAAGATTGTAACAGCCATATGCTTGTGCTGTACCTTCTGGCTATGGGCAGTACCAAGAAAACTGGCTCAGTCCCATCACATGAAAGTATAATTTATTACAGGTATTGCTGCAATCAGATGAGAAAGGTATGCTTCAAAAAATGTAAAACTCAAGGACGGAATGGCCAAAGCCTACACCTCTCTGCATGCTACAAAATTTAGAATACACTGTACTAAATGATAAAATAAGAGTTTCAGGTGCAGCAGCAAAGCAGCAAAATAGAAGGTATAATTGTAAAAAACTACAAGTGCCATGGGAAAAAAACCCAGTGCATTTAAAAAACTGAAAATAAAAGGCTTATATAGTAATTGACACAAAGTTTACTCTGATAAATCCTATTATATTACTAAGCTTAAACCTGTCTAAATTATAAGGCAAGGGGAAAGGACTCCTACCCATCACTCTTCTGATTCACTCGTAAGTGGGAATACGTGTTTTAGCCTTTTATTCTCTTAAACCAGTAGCTAAGGTCAGCAGCAGTACCAATCTCATGGAAAAAGGGAGGATTGGAGAAGGAAACATGCAAAGACTCACAATTGCATTGACAGGGATACATCAAATAGGCAATGGAGAAATATAGAGCTTTGCATTATGTCACTTGTTTTTCTCCCTCTAAAATTACAGTAACATCAGTAAGGCAGGCAGATGGGTAAATATGCAAATAGTTTAATTTCAGAAATACTAGTCTATCTAATGTCAGTTAACTATTAAAATAAGTATAAAACTATTTATAAAACATTTACAAGGTACTACAGAGAAAAAGTAAGCATGCTTTATATGACTTTTATTGCGTTATTCATCAATTTTGAGATAAAATTCCCCCTTGAAGTGTACAGTGGAAAAGTCAAACTGATTTCCTCCTCCTGGTAAATAAAAGTAAAGCTACATTCTGCCAGCTCCAGGGGCATCAGCAGAACAGTTTCATCACTGAAGTTATAGGCTATAAACAAAGTTGACAAAGTTCATGAGGGGGTAACACAGAAACTCTCAGTCTAAAAGTATAAAAAGATTGAGTTCTTTTCAGCAATAGGCAGACAGGAGGGGGAAAAAAAAGTTACTGGAAATGTCCCTAATTCTATTGCCTCTTTGGTTCTTTCTTCCTTGGGAAGTTTGCAAATGTATGGATTTTTAGTGTGAATAAAGGTCCAAGGAAGTTATTCTGAAAAAATAAACAAGAAATTTACAAGAATAATATTGACAGGTGTATAACTTCCTGGAACAAAAAAACTAAAGAGAAAAACACTTCCAGTGCAGAGGTTTCTGTTTAATCCATGGCAACTCAGTATAATGCAACACATGACAGTTCTGAAGAAACTGTTTTCTTCCACTAGATAAGACATTTTTAGAGACTATCCTCTTCTATCATAAAAGAAGTAGTTCATCAACACTGGATTTTTCCAAAAACAATTCATCAGAAGCTGAAAATGCCATACAAAGGAGCTATGATCTCATCTGAATGGAGACAAAATGAGTCATTTAAAAGGAAGACCTAATACAAGCCAGATTTCCTGCCTAGCTTCCTCTGACCTCTGCTGGCAGACCTGTTTTCCTCTTGTAGTAAAAAGTGTGTCTAGAAATTGTTCAAGCTCGGTCAGGGGAACACAACTGACATGCCTGTACAGTGGGAAGGCTCATGTCAGTAATGCTCATCAATCCAGACTAGAGTCAGCAGTGCCCTGGCAGCCAAGGAGGGCCAACCATGTCCTGGGGGGCATCAGGAAAAGCATCACCAGCTGGTCAAGGGAGAGGATTGTCCCACTCTGTTCTGCACTGGGGTGGCCTCACCTTGAATACTGTGGGCAGTTTTGGTCACTGCAAGATAAAAAAAGTATTAAGCTCCTAGAGAGTGTCCAAAGCAGGGTAATGAGGATGGTGAAGCTGTATGAGGAGGGGCTGAGGTCACTTGGTCTGCTCAGCATGGAGAAGAGGAGACTGAGGGGAGACATTGCAGTTACAACTTCTTCATGAGGGGAAGAGGAGGGGCAGGGACTGATCTCTGCTCTGTGGTGACCAGTGACAGGACCCGAGGGAATGGCCTGAAGTTGTGTCAGGAGAGGTTTAGGTTGGATATAAGAAAGGAGGTCTTCCCTCAGAGGGTGGTTGGGCACTGGAACAGGCTCCCCAGGGAAGTCAACACCCAGCCTGATAGAGTTCAAGAAGCATTTGGACAGTGCTCTCAGGCACATGGTATGACTCTTGGGGATGCTCCTGTGCAGGGCCAGGAGTTAAGTTCAATGATCCTTGTGGATCCCTTCCAACTCGGCATATTCTGTGATTCTGTGACAATTTTCTAATTGCAATAACTTATGGGGAGTCCTCCAATCCAGTTTAAAAATCTCACTCCAACAGCAACCCAGCAAGAAGTATTGCTTAAAGCTTGCTTAATCACCTTACTAATCTTTAATACAAAATATCTTGTCATGTTTAAAATATTACAGAAAATTAACTATCTTAAGCCTGATATGCTACTATATCTACATAACAGAGTGTGCTGTGAATTTATCTTACACCTTAACACTGAATTTTCTGACATCCAATCCGTTAACTAAGCTTTCCTCTGTTATCATAACATCTTGTGAGAAAACCTGTATGGTTGGTTATTTTCTATTGAGAGTCATCTTACACAGCCATATATTGAAACAAACATTTGTTGTTCTCTAATACTCTCCTATTGGGTGCTTACATGACTACCGACAGGTCTGAGATTATTGTGTTGGAACCTACTTTCGTGTGACAGCCGCAGTGCAGATACTTGTCCGTACACTGGTGTTGAATGCTAATCACTACTACAGTCTGGGAACAATTGCCAGCTACGTCACTTATCACTAGAATGAAAAGAAAAGCCTTAATTGCCTTATCATGTGCTTTGTACTTCTTGCTGGAATGGCTAGAAATCACTAGAAAATACTAGAAGGGATAAAATAATCATAAACCACTAGGAATTTTAATGGTTAACAATAAAAGTAGTTCCAAAAGGAACTCACTACCCTTCTTCATATGTACAATTTTGATGCTGTTCAGAAAAGGTCTTGATTATTTTTATGAAAACTGAATTGAACACAGGTTATGGATAAAATGCATTAAAATATGTAATGTGAGATACAGACAGGACACAAAGCATACATTTCACTTAGCCTGTATATTCAGCTATATTACTTGACAATATTCTTAGAACAACTTTCTATAAACATAAGCATTTTTAACTATTGAAAAGTCATTTAAAGTTTATACAGTACATTATAATTTTGATAATTTAAAATTCATAGAAAGGATGTAAAGTAGGTACTTCTCTTATGCTAATTAAATAGCATACTCAAATAGTATTTCCTGTAAATAAAAGCATTTCTTCCTTTTGCTCCAAATAATGATCATCAGGATATACTTATAATTAAAAAAAAAAAAAAGAGTAGGAAAGAAAGAAAACAGTAAGTACCCTTTAAAAACCGATCTGTGCACTCAACATTTTCAAAACCTAATTAAAATAAACAAAGTACTAAAATTAAGAGAGAGAGAATAAAAGCTGAACAGAGAGTTCATAAAATATCCCTAGCTGTTGGCAAAGATTTTATCTTTGTCATTTAATGGTGATGAAGCCAAGTAACTGTTGCTGGAATGGAAGCAGGCTGATGAAGAAGGCTTTCAAATTGAAGTGAAGGATATCGTAATTTATATTTTTCTCAGAAGCTCTTCTATCTGTACAATTTCTTTCTAAATTTCATTACTTTCTGTATTAGATATCCCTTCCAACAGATAGTCATGTGTTGGTCAAAGATATAATGCTTTAATACGCTTCTGTTTGTGTTAAATTGTTTGTTCATGCACCAGCAAGTTCTAAGCAGTTCATAAAATATCAGAGGATTAGCAATTAATAACAATGTTAACTTCCATGAGAAATTAGCTTGTGAAGGAAATTTTCTGGCATTTGATGTTACTTGTGTAAGATCTGATAGCACCATTCAGCTAACTGAAGCAGACTGTGCACTGTTAGCACATACTGAATACTTCCATTATTTGAACACAGAGTACATTAAAAAAAAAAAAAAAAAAGGTATTTATTAAGCATAAATAAGTCCTAAAAATCATGGTATCTAGTAATTTTAACAATTTCCATAGGGAAGAAAAATATACACCGTACGATAATTTCTGGACATAATGAACTGGACATATTTTTTCCAGTTAAAATAGAAATAAAATAGTATAATTAAAATACTGCTAAAAGGACGGTTTATGCATTTAAAAATAAGATAAGAATTAAACTTACTTAGATGTGTTTAGCATGGTTTTAGAGAGATTTAATTTTACTTCATTCTTCATCAATAAATTTTCATTTATTTTATATTTAAATAATGTCCTTTTGTTACTGTCCACAAACACGTTCCAAAATTTTCAAAGTAAATTAAGAAGTCTGTTTGCCATTTCTGGGTTGAATAACAACTATTTAAGCATGGTTGTAGTGGAAATGCTATTATAAGTTATAAATTATCTAGGAAAAGATCCATACGTGTGTGCATATATACATAAACATACACAAACCAAGAGTTACTCTGTCTACAAACACACCAGTTTTGTATCCTTTCAATTTATTAATCAAATCAAATGCAAAATGAACCCCAACTATTTTGAAAGATAATTTGCTTTCATCAGAGATTTTAAAGAAGCCCAACAAAATAAGTTAAAAGAAGTAAAACATTTTCAATTTAATGTACCAATTTCTAACAAGAGTTAGATATCTATGGTTATGGGTGTATATATGTGAATGAACGAATAAATCCTTAACCCACCATATCTTTTTCTCCAGTTTGCAAGCTGTCACCCGTGAAAAGTATGGTGTAGATGGTAGGATGATACTGTACCTGATTGGCTCTGGAGGTGGTCATGGGATCAGATGGAGAGGACTTGGTGGTAGTTGGGGAAGATGGCAATGTCTGGGAACAAAGCAGTTCAGGAGCAAATCAACCTTTACAAGCCTTAGACTGAACAGTTAAAAAAATAAATAAACCAACAAAATAACATAACTAGAAAATTAAAATAAATAAAAAATGCCTAAGACAAAATCTGTCTCCTACTCATTGGAACTTAATGGAATTTAAATTCAATTGGATAAATAATGCATGTAAATATGCATGCTTATGCATGTAAAAACAAATTCATGACTTGAAATCAAGATGGTGAACTCACGTAAGTACTCAAAAATATGCTGACCACATGAGGAATATATTCTTTCCTCTCTCCTGCTCTTGGGAAAAATGAAGACTATAAGTAAACAAAAATTCCAGCAAGTTCAATGAGCACACTAGAAACAGTTATCAGCTTAGGAACAAACAGGGCCAATGTCTGAAAGAAGGGACATTTACTTTGGCACTTTAAAATGCCCCATTCTACAGCAAGGACTATAGCCAGCAAACTGTGGTCCATACCTTACAACAGTTACGCTGAAGCTACTGACTTTTTGGCAATATACTAACTGCTAAAATATTCATTTATCTTTTTTAATCTAAAAGCAGGTGAAAAACATGTAAGCATCAATCTCATGATGGATGAACATGCAACTAATACCTTCACAACATAGAACTACAATATATTTATGATTAGCATTAAAAATGTTCATTTAGTTGAGCAAAGGTTAATGGCTTATTATAGTTCTGTGTTCAAAATAAACACAAAAAAGAATTAAGAGTCATATTTATTGATCATGTTTTCTAAATAATATACATAAGCTTAACATTAATTCTTGAACATATTAAAAAAGCACTGCTCTGTTTTAAAATTTTATATACACATTTCTCCTTTAAAAGTATTAGATTTTGACAGAAAATTCTTCTTTTCTTTTTATAAATGTAGTGAAAAAGTAAAATTCCAATTTTCAAAACATAACATACAATACTTATTGAAAGCATGTTTTTTCACATCTTTGCAATGTATAAATATTATAAAATACCCAAAATTACACTACTTTTATGCCAAGAAACAAGATGTTAAAGTGCTATACAATGGAACTGATCATATGCTCATATAGTTACTAATCAAAACTATTTAGAAATAGATAAAGCAAAATTTCACACTTTCAGCAGTTCTCTTACTTACAATCATTGACAGTCCCTCATAAAATAGGTATACATACTTTTGCACTAAAACTCAATGTATATGAGAAAGCTGGGACACTGTGAATGCATAAAGTTGTGTATTAGCAAAATACGGGCTTGTACATATGCACACACAAATATTTTAGAGGTATGTTAAACAGTAGGAAGATCCATTTCTCAGTTTGTACATAAAAAAGTAGTCAAAACGGAAAAAATAAAATCGTAAGAAACAGATCCCTATTTTTCATTTCCAACTTATAACTCTTATTGTAAAACAATCAGAACAAAACATACACAGCTTAAGCATTAATTGGGACTCTTTCAAGAGGATTAAGTAAAAAACACCACTATGTCTAGGACATTATGAAAAAAATAGGTAGCTTGGCAAAATGCTACTGGTCAGCAGGCACCGCACATTGTAAAAATCAAGGCAGTTATAAAGGATTCTCCCATGTCGTTCTGTACCAAACATGGGTCCATTCATGAGGGGTCCATTTGTGAGGGGCTAGAATTATTTAGCAAAAGATGTTCTGATTACACAAGGGTACAGGGCTAAGCCTATTCAGCTATAGAATTACACTTCTGATTTTAGCGAGATGCAGTATTTCTCTTACTGAAGTCTGAAATTGCAATAAACTGATTTTCATAATTTAAGCTTAAAAAAGGAAAAAAAAAGAAAAAAAAAAGAAAAAAACCAACCCAAAACAAAACAAAAACAACCTCCACTAAACAGGATGGAGAACTGTATAATGCACCAATAGGTGTTCTTTATTATAGTTAAATATTAAACTCCCATTCCTAACTACCAAACAAACAAACAAAATTATATATTTTGATGAAAATATTTCAGAAAACTGTGTTATCAACACCACTGCTAACTAGGGCATATGGTACTGCATATTGTTTTGGCATGCTAGGCTACTCATTAAAAGGAAAAGTATTCTTCACAGTTGTTATTAAATCTAACTAGTGGATTTATGGCGAAATATGTAAAACACTTCAACACTGAATAATGACTTAATCACTGATACCACAAATGATTTAAGAAACTGGAAACATCCCAGGTTTCAGTTCATATCAATCTTCCTAAAGCACAGAAATGCATTGCTGCAAATGAAAAAAGGAGTGATGATAATCTTTTCAGGTGACTGTTGAGCTATAACATCTATTAACTAGAAGCATTTCATTATTTATTTTAGCAAAAGGTTATTGAAAATAAAAGAAGAGATTAATAAATTTAAAAACAAGATTTTACTAATGAACAAGAATCAAATATGGCCATGTACCTTTTTTTCCCAATATACATATATCA
>VWZG01004956.1:13199-47991 GCA_013396735.1 Grallaria varia | reverse complement strand
CAACTAGAGAAGTACTGTGGAGGACCAGATAATTTTCAGATATATGAGAGGAAATACTTAGGCATGTCACTAAACAGCTCTGTAACCTAGTTTCTCTGGATCTCACTGAATTACTTAAAAATTAGCTTCATTTCATTGCAAAGGGGAAAAGCACTTTTTATTGTAATAGAGAGTAATCATTTCCCACTGGGTTAAGTAGTATTGACATAAAATCTAATATTTTATGAGCAGAAAAATCACTTAAAATATAGATCATTCAGCTTTTTCTCTCTCTTTCAGGCATAATCATTTTCATGTCTAATAATTGAGAAACTAATCCTATAAAATTGAGACTTTCTTTTTAGTATTTTCTTATACATTATCTAGACTCATTTTTATGTAAAATTACTGTATACAGAAAAAATAATATAGTAGTATATATCAGAAATCATATAAATGGCTTATGCACAGTTTCTTCCACATAAAGCAGTCTGTTTCAAACTAATCTTGTCAAACACATCTTCACATAAGCATTCTGTGTATGTCACTACATACAAGGTAAAGTAATTGCACAGTTACCAAATTATAGGAAACTGAATCTTGCTACTGTAGAAGGACGAAACAATCTTTTCCCACACAGGGCAGGTGAGAAACTAAAATCTATCCTATATAGGACAGAGAGACAAAACAAAATTTTACTACTGTTAACTCATTTCTTTCTTCATATTTTTCTTATGCAAAACAAGAGAAAATAATTTAAAATCCTGAATGATGCATATTTTCCATTCTTCTTACAGAGCCCTTTTTTTTTAAATTAAAAACTTTACAGAAATTTAAAAAATAAATAATATTAGGCCAAATACATTTTGCATTGTTCAAAAAATTTTGAAAGAAATCAGTGTGAAATAGGTAAAAAGATGTCAAAAATAACATAAAATGGAATTGTAGAAAACATCCCAAGTTCTTACAGGTAAGATTTTTAAATATCTAGTTTAGGGTCTAAAAAAACATTAACATTTTTGGTTTTATTTTTATACACAAAAGTAGGAAACATTCAGTTAATCTGTGATCTTTTAGTAACACTAAAGATTTACAGAGGTTCACCATTTAAGATTAAAATTCATCCATCTTTAACTAAAACCTCTAAGTGTATTATCACCTTATACAACAAAGAAAAGTTTATGAAAGAAACACATTAGGGCACGGCATTGAAACTTATAAAACACTGTCTAAAAGAACTGCTGAGAAACATGGAACACATAAATACAAGGGGAAAGAGTACCAGCAGGTTACTAAAGTGTAAAATAATATTTTCGTAAAGAACTCGTTATGTTGATCCCTTGCGGCCCTAAAGTTTTAAGATTTCTAAGGAGCTGCTGTGACTCTATTCCCAACCAAAAACTCACTTGTTTGATGCGGTCTGGATTAACAGTGGTCTGAGGCTGTAGAATGCTGACAGGCTCTGTCTTGGCCACATTCTGAGGCATTTCTCGAATCTTCTCTGCAATGAAGCCATGAACTGCATTTAGTGCTTCGACTGTTCCCTGGATCAGACACACCCGCTCTGTAGTACCTGCAAATACAAAAGTTGATCTGAATGATGTGGATTCTTCAAGATCCCACAAACTGCTTCCAAAAATGGCACCCAAAAGCAACAAAGCAAAACCAACTAGCAATACCTCCATTAACATATAAATAAAAGGCAAGATTTCCAAACAATAACACACTGATGATGTGCAGATGTTTTAAACAACTCCTATTTGTTTAAATCCTAAAAACACTACTTTTCCAAGTCAACCTGGATAACATCAGTTAAAAAGTGCACAACCTTTTTCCAAACTGAAATTGTTCTGTTTATGCTACAAAAAAAGCCCACACCAGTTCTTATTTATTGATTTCTTAATTAAAAACATCTACAGGATGGCTACAGAACTGTGGAAAAATACTTCATTGGGGTTTTTTTGGTTTTTTGTTGTTTTTTTTTTGTGATGAGGCTGGATTTAGATGTTTTTGCATGGCTTTACTGTATAGTAAAAAAAGACTTTTTTACATACTGGTTTACAGCTCGATACATCCTCTCTAGAGAAAGAATATAAACCCCTTCAGTATTGATCCTAAGGATAAAATAGGACACTTCACTGAATCAATCCATGTTCTGTATTCCACATATCAAACCACTTGAATAGCTTCCAGAAAATCAGTTTTGACTTGAAAAACAAGATCTAGCAGGAGCTGGGAAAAAACCAACTAACCAACCAAAAACAACAAACCCCCCCACAAACAAACAAACAAAAAATCCCCAAAAAATGCCCTTCCCCAAAAACACCAAACAACCAATAAAACAAACACCAGCCCCCGAAAAAACCCTGCACAAAACGAACCAAGAAAAAACAAAAAAAAACATTTTTGAGATTATTGTAGCTTCCACTTTTATTCTGCAGGAATACAAACACAAGGCAGCCTAGATGTCCAAGTAAAACTGCTTTGAAATTTCACAAAATACATACTTCCACAAACACATTTTTTACACTTCCAACATAATTCACTGATTTTTATTGCCCTGTTCAAATACCAGTAAACAGTTCTACTAAGTGAAGAAAATTATAACATGAACTAACAAGATATTAGTGTATTCTTGAAAACATAATAATACCCTAATACTGACTGTGTTGCAAAGATATGCCAGATGCATATTTCCATTCAATGGCAGTGCACATTTTGCTTGAAGTCTATCGTAAGGGGGAGAAAAATAACAAATGTGAGGCATGGACTTACCACAAAAATACATACAATAACTTTTGTCATTGACATACTATTAGTAAATACTATTGCCAAGACCACAAATGAATCTTTTCCCATGTAAATAAAATTCATTCACTCTGCCTGAAACACAATGATGTGCTAAATACTAACAAGATTGCAAGATTTCTGATGTTCACAACATGTTAATTTGCCTCATTGCCATTGTATAATCTGAACAGAATCACAGGCAATACATAGATTAGACAAACGTGGCAGGGTGGTAAGCAACTTTCTCCATAAAATTCCCCTCCAATTAATTTTATATCTATATAATCAACTGTTAACTCCTCTTAAGATTTGCATTTTGCAACAGTGCAACATAGTCTTCAACGGAGAATATATGGTAACCTTAGTAACCTGTAAGGAAAAATTGGGGTTTATTACTAAATTTTCTCACCTCCTTCTGTGGATGAACTCTAGTATTAAATACTTTATTACCAAAAGATGAAGCATCACACTAAGAAGAGCCTTGCCTGCTTGTTAACTTAACATATTCATGTATACTTGAAATCTGACTTGTATCTTAAGTATTAGACAACACTGAAATTCAATGCTGTGAAAGAAGCACTACAGCTAAAATGACAATAAGAAACACATTTTTTCTCTATCAAAACATGTTATTTAAAAATAATTAAAATTAGTATTAAAACATGTCAATCAATATTTCAAAATATGTCAGTTTAATAATTTTTGAGATAAAATATAAAGTTAAAAAGATTACACTCTTAACAGCAAGTTATACAAGTCTCAAAATCAAATGCTTATTTCTCAAGAGGAACATTTTTAGACTGCTTGTGAGCTCTTACAGTGTCTTTTCAACAAATCAACTTCAAAATGCAGTTAACTTTCATTTTCAAATGCTTCATCAGAAAAGGGAGTTTGAATGACGTAAGTGAAAGTCAGGGCAGCAAACGGAACTTGGTTCCTAGACAAAGCTTTCTTAATGCTTTTTTCCTTTCTCCTACTTGGCTCCCTCTCCCTTTTGCAAACAGCTCCTGTGGTTTCTGGTAAAGCAATCCAGCTCTAAGAAAATGCTCTGGGGAGTCTTTACAACACAGTATTAATTGTCTCCTAAATGATGAGATGTGAGGTGCACTGATCAATGCAGCTAATGCATGTGTTCTCTAGGTCAGCAGACAACACACTGAAACAAAACATAGATCAGGTTACAGACAAGCTACCGGAGCCTACTTCGGAAAGCACTTAACAGGCATGACTTCTGTCAAAACACTTGAAAAGGAAAATAGTCGATGTTAAATAGGAATTTTGTTAGACTTGACACTAAGTCACTAAAGGGTACTCCGCAATCTGTGTTATTTCCGAAGGTGCAGCATAATAAAAATATGTTACATCATACTCCAGACCAACCATGCTACATTTTCATATGTATAAAGCAGGATGTAGTGACTGGAAATCACTGTTCCATGAAAAACTACAATTGCACAAAAGCACATTTGATGCAGAGTTCAAGTTTTAAATTGCGTCACAATAGCACATTTAAATTACATCACACCAGTAACCCATTTGCTTTGAATTACATCACAAGAAAAAAAAATTAAAAAAGCTTGGGGAAATTGTACACAAGTATAGTTTGGGATTGCTTTAATCTTCTGAAGTGATGTTGTCATATTCCTTCACACAACTGTAATAGCTTTTCACTCAGATAGTAGAGTACAATAATTTACAAGAATCACGCAAAAGGAAAACTGCCAGCTACATGATCAACCTGTATAACAAAAAAAAAGCCTATGAATCACTAAAGCTGATGAAATTTTTGTCATTTTAAAAGCTTGTAGGCTCCATTAGTGTACAAATTAAACTGTCAGATTTGCTTATCATTTTCAGTTGTTCAACAGTTATAGCCACTCATTTTTCCATGTTTTTGTGAACAAAAGCTTAGCCATCCATATACATACTTTTTGTCATACGAAGTTTGCATGTAGTTAAAAATACTCTGTCTAAATACATGCTGCTGATGTTGCTACAATAATTATTATTGTTTTCAAAGGAACTCAAGTGAATTACTCAGTATTTGCATGTGTTCTACTTTTCAGAAAGTGCAATGCCATTTCTTTCCCATTCAATTTGCATGTGTAGATTTTATCTTTTTTTAAAAAGCAAATGAAAGAGACAGAATGTTGTCATTGCACATTGTATTACTTACCAACAATTGATTTTTAAAACCAAAAGAGGAAAAGGAAAGAAATAGTAATAACTTTTTTTGGTTTAGGGGGAAATTTTTGGGGCCTTTTTTTTCTTCTTTAAATATGAAAACAGACATGACAGTATATAAAATATTTCTTTTTCTCTATAGTGCCATGGGACAGGGAAAGATGAAATCAGACATCAGACAATATACAAGTAAGTAAATAAAAACTTCTTTTGATATGTAATGAATTAGACCTAAAACCTAAACAGCTTGCAGTAACTTTATTTCAATTGTTCATTTTTCCTTCCACTTCATTTAACTACCTCAAATTTTACTTCTGGTAAATGTCCTGGGACACCATTCGCACTGATTTTGTCACGAACCTCAAAACAACAGATCTCAAGCTTTTTCTCTGAGAAGGTTGTTATTTACTGATTAGACACCTGATACAGCTTTTAAAGCAACCATTACAATAAATGCAGGTGATGCAACAGGATAAATGACGCTGATGCTTTTGATGTTTGCATGTCTGTACTTAACCAATATGCATCTATACATGGTTGCCACCAAACTTTTAAATAATTGCTCAAAGACTCTGGTTCAATGTGTAACCTTCTTCTATACTCACAAAAATGCTCACTAAATGTTAAATGTGCTTCTGTAATTTACGAACCTTAGCTGAAATATTTTGGGAACGCACTGTACCTTTCAGAAAGGTCTGGTGTTTAAATGACTACAAATTTTTCATTGGGCCTTTACATCAATCTTAAAGAGAATTTGAAAACCTAAAAAGTACAATGCAATACCAGCCTAGGGTAATACAAATACATCCACTAATTAAATCTCCTTGTATTTTTCCAGTGTACCATGTCAATTTCTTTGATGTGAAAAGGGAGAACCTGAGAGAGAAGCCAAAGCTAAAACCTCAACTGCACTACAGTCTCCCACCAGCTGATTTCCATTAGGCTTTTTATTTGACGACTCCCAGTACAGTAGTCTATTAACCCCAGGTTCTGATAGATGTACTTTTGTGATCCATGATCAGCTAGCTGGTAGAATGGGATTCTATACAATACCACACAGACTGCTTCAGCAAAACACAGGTCTTGCAAAACTCTTGGTAAAACAGGACTCTCCTTTGACACTATTCCCAAGCAAACTAAAAACTGCCAATAACTTACTTAACATGAAATGCTGATAAACTCTGCCTTGCATACAACATTTCCACTCTACATTTGCATAAAGCCTCAAGAATGAAAGTCAGACAATAAAAATGTTTTTATTCGAATATATTAGCAGTATTTTACAACGCCTTAAACAGACATGAAGAACCTTTGCCATATAAATGATAAAATGTGCACAGTTTTAAATGCAACACATAAGAACATCACATATATGTGTGAATTGTCATAGAAATCTTGTCAGTTTTCTCCTTCAGTTCTATTTCTCTCCTGTGTTTTTTATCTTTGTTTCTTGACAGAGCATTACATTGGTCTAAATAAAGAGCCTGGATCCATATTCTTCACAGACAGGAAGATGTCTCTCTCTCAAAACTAAGCTGGATGATCTCATAGACTTCTCAAACTGAAAGGGGAAACAAAGGCTGGTAGAATTTCTAGGGCATTGGTATTCTGCACCTGTTTTCACCCAGACAAAATAATTTTGGAACTGTTTGCACAGGACACTCACACAAACAGGGAGCTGTTCACAGAAAGCCTCACTATGCTTAGAACCTGACTGCTGAATTCATGTTAGTAACACATCTTTTAGGTCTGACATATGGACAGCGATGCATATATATATGTGCGTATATGCACATACATACCCACACATATACCAATTTGTTTTACTTGAATTGAATAAGTGACCCCCTTCACTAGAATTCAGATATTGAAATGGATCAACTTTAAAAATATTGTAAAATTCATGAATTATGTGAATCATCAGACATATGAAAACTTCAAGTTTGGTCATAAGACTGAATTATGCAAATACAGGTTTATTATAGTTATGAGTCTGAAGAAACAGATTATTCTCATGTGAGAGAGAAACTATGGAAAATAAAAAAATTCAAACCTCATAATTATTAAAGGCTTAGAAAAGATCATGAATCATCTTACAAAGCAAACAATCCCTTGAATATAAACCATTTTGTTATGTATCAGCTAAGGATTTGATGATGATTTCCCAGAAATTCAGTTATATAAAGAGAGATGAAGAATCTCTGGCTATTATTATACTGTCTTGTGTAAGACAGGATTACAACTATTACACTTTGTTTAAGAATTATTCATTAAAAAATATAGATTCCATTGCAAAAGCTGGTAAATTTCTCCAAAACCAAAGGAAAAGGCAAGAGATTTTGCCTTGCTGTGGTTTTATGAAGGAGTGTTACTCATATGAGAAATACTCAGAGAGGGTGTGTGCAAACCAATGCCAAAGGCCTACAGTAAAAGTGAACACGGCCTAATTATGCTTTAAGAAAGCATGTTTCTGGAAAATAAAATCTCTGGAAGTAAGAGAGACCTCAAATCACGGAAAGAAGTACATATTTTTATTAACATAGAGAAATCTGCTTTAATTTTTCTTCTTAACAGTGGTTGATGGACATCAACCTGCTTCTGACTCATACACACTTTTTCAAAAGCTCACCATTATGGTACTTATACACCTTTCTAATCATGGAATATAACGATTTGTAATTCTTATATTTTTAAGATTACCAGTGCCTGGAATATTACGCAGAGTTACTATTTTTCCTCTATTAGTGAACAGTAAGCATCTGAATAAATGTAGTAAAAATCCAATACCAAAGTTTTGTGAAAATGTGAAAGCCTCTGAGAAGTAAAGCTTTCAAAATCATTAAAAAACAAGTACACACGGTACTACCACATGACTGTATCTGCTGGAGAAAAAAACCACAACCTGACCTTATACTTAGAAGAGGACCACAGAATAGAAAGAAAAAAAAATTACATGTTTTTCAAGATATCTGGGATGAATTTTCATATTAACAAAAGAACTTGAGAATATTTTTCATGCAAAGTAATGTTCAGTTGGCAATTACTGCTTTTATGGTATGCTATAGGAATATGAACCCCTGATCATAATGCCTCCTACATGTACAATTGCCAAAGGGAAAATCCCACCCATTCAAACAGTAAAATGTATACTTTGAGAAATTGTAGGAACTGATATAACTTAAAATTTAGAGTGATAACAGCTGAAATCACCAGGGGAACTTTTCTCTTCAAAAATATTTCTCAAGTTCCATAGTTTAAAAGCCTGTGAAAAGCTTTGGAAAACCCTCCTGGATAAGCTGAGCTGCTCAAGAAATCAAATCACATAATATAGTCATTACTATTTATTTGTTTTGAGGTAGCAAATACTAAGCTTCAGGTAAATGTGCTATACTCAAGGTCTAGATTAGAGATTCTATTTAAATATTTGTAATTGCATGTGTATTCTTTCCATATATTGCAAGTAAACATTGACAATGATCATGGAAACATGATTTTTCAAGAGCATGCTTATTACTATGGAAAGTTTTTTAAATTAAATCATGATCCTGCAAGAAATCAGCTTCATCTATAGTGTTCAAGGCAAACATTAGAGATAAGAGTAATTTCAGGTAGGGATAAACTGTAGAGTCATGCTATAGCAATGGTACCGTTAGAAATATTCCAGCAGTGCAGAAACGAAAAAGGCAAGAATGCATACATACACCTTTTGCTTTCTGACAAAGCAGAATGCCGGGAGGTCAAAACCAGGATGAGCTCCCATTTTGATGTAGGCATTACAGCAAATACACAGAATAGGCACGTACAAACAAAAGTGCACAAAGAAGGACACATTTTCTCTCATCTAACTCCTTCCTTGTTTGTCTTTAAGAGTGAGTCGAAATCCATGTTCTGCCCACAGTAGATTTTATTTGCTATATGTTTAATTAAATCCATTGCTTTCCAGCAGTGGATTTCTAGTACGGAGTTTATATGGTAAGCAGGTAGGAAGAGTTTGTGACTATTGCTCAGGCATTCAGTATGTCACACTTATTTCTGTTTGCCTTCCAGGCTCCTTCCTGATTGTCAGATTGTAACCCTTTTATAGCAACCCTGTTGATTTTTCTATGAATGTCATTTGTCTCCCTCTGAATTTAGTTTTCTAGAATTTATGCACTGAGTCCAAGGTAGCTGACTAAGAAAGACAGGGACATGGATGAACAGTGCACCCCATCTACCTTCCGATGGAATCATCCCACAAAGATAAGATAAGCTGTCTCCCTTACCCACACAAGAACAGTGAGAACTAGTTTAGATTAGATGCTAGGGTCCTCAAAGGCGCGCTATATACACACATAGCTGGATACTGTTTTCCTGAGACAGTTATAGCATAAATATTGAATTACCCTTAATACAAAAGCTACAATAATTACTACATTACATTACTTACAATAATTGCAACATTGAAAGTGTTGTCTGGGTGTAGGAGTAAAGCATTATGTAAAATGATTTTGATGCAGGAAGAGGTAAACTGGAGTGTAACAAACAGATATATTTTCCTCAAAAGCAAATGTCAATTCATTTCTGCCCTCCTGAAGATTTATATAAATTCATATTTTGTCATACAATATGTCTACACTAAAAAGGAGTAGAAAATGTTATGCAGGCAGAACTCTTTCTAAATAATTTTTTTTCACAAGTGGATCAGAGTTGCTCTTTACTTTTATAGCTACATATTCTTTTCTCCTAAGCACTCAAAAATTCCTGCTTCACAGGTATTTGCTGAACTATTTTCATTCTTGTACAAAATTACTTTTAAAATAATCAAAGTAGATATAATGGCCTCGGGAAGTTCAGTACCAAAGAGAATCAGCTGAAGTGAACAAAAGATCTCCTTCCAGTACTACAACTGAGCCAGACAAGAGCCTTTCTTATAGGCCAGTCATGTTGACAGTATTTTCAACTATTAAAAAGAATAATGTAACTATTTAATGTTTATACAAATAGTGAATTTCAATATGTTCATTAATTATAGTATTATATTTAATTAATATTAATTTTATAATTTGCATAATTAATTTTTAATAATAATATTTATTACTAAGAGTTCAAGAAGCATCTGGATGATACTCTCAGGCATGTGGTGCGACTCTTGGGGATGGTCCTGTACATGGCTAGAAGTTTGACTTGATGGTCCCTGTGGGTCCCTTCCAACTCAGCATATTCTGTGATTTAAAGAAAACTGATTAGCTATCCTGTGCAACTTCACTGATCAAGAGCAGGTATTTTACCCTGCTTTTGAAGAGTCAGTCAAAAATTCCTGTTTAGAAACTAAATGGTAACAGAATTCACCTGGGATACATGCAATCAAAATGTTAACAGCCACAATGACAAAATCTGATCCTTAGATCTATCTATATCGCCAATGAAGTCATCAAAATTTCATAGACAAAAAGTTTCCAACATAATTCAGTCTGTGAGATAAGAGCCTGGACTGAATATGTCACTAACCTATGGAATACACTATCAAGTTTCACTCTCCACATTTCTGTTCTGTATTAGGGAGATAAATTTAGGCCAATAAACTACCAGATTCTTTAAAGTCACACCTTTTCTTGTATTGCAATAAGCACATGAGACTACTTTAGGAATATCTGAGCTTTTGTTCTTTTGCATTCCATCATGTCCACTCCTCTCCGTTTTTTTGGTTTTTTTTAAATTTTTTTCTTAAGATGGAAATCCTGAAGAGGGAGGGAGGGAGGGAGGGAGGGAGGAAGGAAGGAAGGAAGGAAGGAAGGAAGGAAGGAAGGAAGGAAGGAAGGAAGGAAGGAAACAGAGAGAGAAAGAGAGAGAAAGAGAGAGAAAGAGAAAGAGAGAGAAAGAGAGAGAAAGAGAGAGAAAGAGAGAGAAAGAGAGAGAAAGAGAGAGGAGAAGAGAAAGAGGAGAAGAGGAAGAGGAAAAAACTTTTCCAACAGGACCTTGTTTAAGCTTTTCAATATATTCTAACATAGTAATTCTTTAACATCCTTAAATGTGCTTATAAAATATCTAGCAGACTTCTGTTAATATTCCAGTATCTCAAATCAGATAGAATTCAATGAGTTAAAAAGAAGAATTACTGTTACAAGTCCCTAAACAGTACTGTCTCTGATGGAGACTGTCAGGTTATTAAGCAGTTGCTAATGAAAAATCATAAAAGGTTTCACATTAAAATAGTAAAATTAAATCTAATGACACACTGACATTGTGATGAGAAAATTTTCCTGGAAGGCAGAGTAAATATTTACCTTCCGTTTGCAACAAGAACATTAAAACATCCTGAATTAATGCAATGTGTACCCAAATACAGAAGCAACCTATGTTAGCCACCCTGAAAAAGAAACCCACTTGAAATAAAACTACTATATGACTGCCTACAGAGTAACTCTGCTCATAAGTTAAACTATACTCTGAACATCATGCTCAAGAAACTTTCTCAGAAATCAGTGGGAAAGAGGAATCTGCATCTCCAGTGACTCCAAGGCAGCAGAGTTTTTTCCCCTGCTACTCTTCAAGACAGTCATCTCATGAGCAGGAATTTCTAATAAATCTGAGTAAGCTGCTGATGCTCAGATACTCCTCCGTGGACCTGCTGTGCAGTGACACAAGACAAACTTTACAGAATTAAGAACTTGACCAGTTCTTCTCAGAATAGGCAAGAAAAGACAAATTCCCCTCTAAAAATTCCTCTCTTCATATATAAATACGTGTGAAATTGTCTTCTTTCTCTATTTGTGTGAGAGCTCATTTTTGTAGGATCTCAGAAGATTTACAAATGAAGAACATGAACTTCAAGAACAGTACCTATTCTGTGGTATCTATACAAATTCTGTACCAGGAATGGCCCAGCCCTAAGCAATCTTTTAAGGTTGTTTTCTACCCCAACACTAAACCAGGGATGCTCATAGAGCTTCTCTACTTCAATAGCACTTCAGCTTCAGGAAGCACTGCAGGTACATGTGCTGGGAATGGGGAGGAGGGAGGATGAAGCCCTGTCCTCCTCTCTACTCCTCTAACTGCAGAACTTCTTCCTTGTTTCAGGAAAGAAGCTGAAGCCCAGTAATTCTCCTGAGGGCAGAGACAAATACTGACACTGTTCTGTAGTACCACTTGGTACTACACTTTTCATTAGAGGATTTAGAGCCTTAGGGATAGGCACGCCTACAGCAGGATCATATTGGCCAGAAAGCGTTGGATTATTAAAGAGCATTTATGATCGCAAAAACTTATGATCTCTTATCTCCAGAAATAACAGCATTAGAGTGGGTGGCAGTCCTCTGATATGCTTTTTTAATTTTATTGTGACAGGCTCAGATGGCATCATCTATCCCAATAAAGTATAATTTTTCATATTCATTAGCAAGTCAATGAATGGCAGTAATGCGTGTGTGTGTATATATATATATGTATATGCCTGAGAGGGCCTATTCTTTTTTTTTCTCCGATATCACCTGCCATCAATAAAGCAAATGACTTTTTCTTGCCCTCAAAACTTAATTAATTGTGGAGTCATTCAGATGTTAAGCTGTGGAAAAGGTGCAGTATGATTGCTTGCTAAGATTGGGAATGTAATTTAAATGCTAACCATGTGTATTTTCAAAAATACATTTGAAGTATCAGTAAACAGAGAAAAGCAGTTAAATTTTCACAATATGAGAGATGTTGTATTGAAATAAATTGAATGGGAAGATTACTTTAAAATTTGGACATTCAAAGTACTGGCAATTAAAACTTTTATAACTGTTAACTAACACTACTTAACATCAAAGGAGATGTTATAGGTTGAGACAAATTGTCTAACAGGACAATTGAATAGAAACAACAAAAGTTAAAGAAAAGGCAGGAGAAGAACTGGCACCAATCATATAATTTACAGAGGCAGAATGCCTACCAGTCAGTAATACATTTTGACCCAAACATAATCAAACTAACTATACCCCAAAATAAACACTGCTCAACTTTTTCAATCAAGAAATTTTAATTGGAGAACTGTTTGCATATAACCATATCCACGTTTTATGCCTTTTTTGATATAGCTATTTGAAATATGCCCAGCACATATTTCTGGGAGCAGGAACACACAAAAAACACTAAAAGTGGCTCTCTAAAGTGAAACAAATTCTAGTGCAAACAATTATAAATGAAGAGCTGTGTACTGCTTCAAGGCAAAAGCCAAGCATGAAGCATTCATTCTAGTCTAGAAATAAAAAAGTTTCAATAAGTAGTTCCTAATCACAAAAACAAACAAGTATAAACAAAGTGGAAATGATATCTTGTATTGCTTTAGATATTTTACAGCTATACACAGTAATATTCTTTTCTAAAACTTCAATTTGTACCTACTCAGAACAAGCCATGAATGGAAAAAAGCTTTATTATTAATAACATATCCTCTGTTTTGAAAGCGTAAAGGATGTAAGGGGATTGTTCCTTACGCTGCTATTGACCATGTATACCAGAATTATGTCAGGTTCTGAAATCTACCTGCTTTTCTTCAAATCTAATTTTAAGTTTCTCTTCTCAAAACTAATAAAGCAGCATGAAATAGAAACAAAATTCCTATTAATTCTGAAATCTGTTTTAGTACTAAATAAACATGGAGCATTTTAAAATATGTAAAAACACTTAATAATAGACTAATACACCCTAAAATGGGAAAAAACCTAGATGCAGTAGAATCCTTATTCTTTGATCATTCATGAGATTTTGCTTTAAGTCAAAGAAATTGATTTTGCCTATTTGAAAAAGAACTTACCAGACCAATTAGATTTTTTAATCTCACAACCAATCTAATCCACGTATTGTTTACTCCTTCACGATACAAACACACTTTTTTAAAAATCTTTTTTTTTCTCTTAAGAAAAAGTACAATCATGACAAAAATAACATAAAAAAATCCAAGTAATTTCATGAAGCTGTAATTAACAAAGCTTATTTCCATAGAGATTTGCATCTTTGTGTCTAAGGTAGGAAGATGCAGCCTCTGATGGAAGCTTTACACAAAGTTGTCTGGAGACAGCAAATACCGGCAGAAGCTGATGCCTTCGTAGCATCATTCCCCAATCCACAGATGCTTATCTTTAAAATACATGTAAAAATTTAATTATCTGAGAGAAGTTCACCTTTTTATCAAGTGCAGATCATGTTCATAAAGAGTCCAATATTGTTTCACAAAAACATCAGGCGAGGCAACCGATCCAACAAAAGAAGTGTCTTATTCAAAATCTCCTTGATGATCATTCAGAAGCAATGGTATATGCATATATTTATAAAAAAATCAAAATTCAACTATTACACATTTTTGTAAGTTTTTGATAAACTAGGACTAGTACATTTTGAATTTTGCCTTTCAATGAAATGTGTAAACCTTTCTTACAGTCAAAAATGGTGCCCTTAGAAACAAATTACATACCTGTAAAGGGATTCTTGCAACTCTAATTACTCCTTGAAGCTAGCTTTAAACTTTTTGACCAGTAAGCAAATAGTAAGCAATTCCACTGAGACAAGTGTAGAAAATGGATATTTACTTCGATTGAATTTGCATTTCCTGCTTAGAATACTTGGAGGATTTTTTNNATTTATTTATTTTTTTTTTTGTATTGGGATACTTACATTCTGATATCAAGATCATTCTGAATTGCATTCATGACAGTTATATTTGAAGATGAAGAACTATGAGACAATAACCATACCCTCCAAACCCTGCATTATTCTCAGTTTTTTGTACCACTGCTAAGAAAACACTGCAGACTGTAGGGTTCTAGATAGGATTAAATGATTGAAATGATAGGAAAAAAAGTAGCAACAGAGGTGTTTATGCAAGTACAAAGGAAAGAAAAAAAATGGAGTTAATAACTCAATACCAAGCTGAACAAAAAGCAGAAAAAAAAAGAAACAGCTTAAACAATGGGTGCTATTTTAACTTGAATAACTAAATTATGAGATGTACAGATGAGGTAAAGGAATATTTTCATCAAAAATTTAAGCTTTCAAAACAAGATAAGAAAAAACATACCACATTATTCTGTTGATTATGATGTGTCTCATTATTTGATACTTTTTAGTTTCTACAGTGTTTTTCACTGCAGTGTTTTGTATAGGGCTGGATTTTGTTTGCCCTAGTAATCATGAATATTACATGTATTGTGCTCAGTTTTAGAACATGAGCCTTTCTATATTTGTGCGTTTCTTGCTAACATGCTATGGAATTCAAAACCTATGGGACTTTGGGACCTTAATTTCAGCCTGTGGCAATGAAGATGCAGATGTTCGTTTACAAGCAATCATCACAGCTACAGAAGTTTTAAGATTAAATTTGAAAAGCCACTTTCCTGAACTTTTAAAATTATTAAATTATAACAGAGTCAGTGCTATTTTTATAAGAATTATTTTTACTCATTAACTTTCTTCCAGGTTTAAAATCAAACCAAACTGATTTTACACAGCACTCCACCTGAGCTTGCACCATGTTAGCATTGCAGATTACATATCAGTATTTGATTATTATTGTACTGTTTGCTCCTCACATACATAATTACAACACATCATCAACCATGACCCACTCAAGAGTCTTTTGAAGTTGGCATTATAAATTTTATTCTACATTTATTCAGGTGCAATTCAACGCTGCTAGCACAATTTATTTAAATGAAACTTCTATCTCTGAATCAAATCAATATAAAATAGTGGTTTTATAGCAATGTTCTAAATAAATAAAGTTATAAACAAAGCAGAAAATTTTATCAACATATCTCTGTTGACATCTACGTATATCAACATATGAAAGAGTCAACATTGATCAAGGGTCTGGAGAATCTCTCTTACCAGGAAAGGCTGAGGGACCTGGGCATGTTCAGCCTTGAGAACAGCTGACTGAGAGGGGACTTCATCAATGTGTATAAGTATCTGAAGGGACGGTGCCAAGAGGATGATGCCAGCCTATTCTTGGTGGTGCCAACCAATAGAACAAAAGTCAAGGGGGCAGAAACTGATGTGCAGGACATTCCACCTGAACATGAGGAAGAACTTTACTGGGTGATTGACAGTGCACTGGAACAGAGAGGTAGTGAATTCTCCCTCACTGGAGACATTCAACAACCATCTGGCTGCACCACGTGCCATGTGCCCTAGGATGACCCACTGTGCTCCCTTCCAACCTGACCAATTCTGTCATTCTGTGAAACATATTTTTTTAACTGACATGACAGGACAGCTGAATACCTGTGCTACAAGTTACTTTTTCAAATTGGATACTCTCTTTTACAGGATTAGGACAGTAATCCAGGGCACAAAGGGCTGATCATGATGGAGTCCAGAAACTCTCTGAAATAGTGCCTAAGCTAAATTTCTGTGGCTAAAGTCCAAAGTACTACTGTATTAGGCAGCAACACATAAACATTTGCAAGCAAGCTCTCAGGGCAGTGTCAAGATGAGCAGATGATACTAAAGCAGTGTTTTCAGGCGGCTGATAGAAATAACATCACATTGCTATGAGCCTCTTTCTTGACAGTAAGTTTCCTTATGTGCGTACCAGCTACATTGTTTAACCCTTAGTAGGTCCTTAATATTTTGTCCTGAATATAGCCACATGAAAGAAAAGTTTCTTCTCCAGTGAACAGTATAAGGATCAATAAGATATTAGTCCTTTACAAATGCCCAAAAGCTGTAACACAAGAAACTTATTTTTCTCTTTCACTCCTCCTCCTTTACCCTATGAATTTTTTTTCTTAATTAAAAAAAAAAAATAAATAAATTGAAAGGCCATGTTTCCTAAGGCAGGCCAGGACTTCCAAAAGACAATCACCCAGGTTTTGTGATTTTCCTACAAAGGTGTAGCTCTAGCTTCCTCTCCCTGCAGATGTAGCCAGTGACATGAAACTGCAGCAATAATCCTCAAGGAACTAAGACTAAAAATTATAAAGTTTTCCAGAGCAGACAGGCTCCTTTCAAATACGGTTTCACCTTTTCCTTGCAGACACCCTGGGGACTTTCTTCAGCGGCACCAGACAGTCATAAAATGTAAATAAATGTGAAAAGACTAGAAAGGAGTGTGGGGTAAGCTGTTGGTTAAGAAAAATGGTATCATAATAGTGCAACATCTGAAACTATATGATTTAGGTTGCTGTAGATGCCACAAACTCAGACAGATGAGAATTTTTGAAGTAGGGTAGGAAAGGAATTTCTACTCTTTTGTATGTTTCTTACAAACCTCTCTTCTACTCTTCAGAAGCTCTCCACAGCGGTGGTGAAAATCAGAGAGAAATACAATCAAAAAGCCACATTATTTTGTACATTTATTTACAGTGATGAGCAATCACCAGTAGAATTGCTTTCTCACTATCAGCTAAGCAAAATATAGGCACATAAAAGATTTACAAGTATAAAGATAGCATTAGAGCTGGATACTTAAGAGCTGTAGTTCCTCATTTGTTATGTCACAACCTCTGGCACACACAATTCAGAATAAAGTTAATTAAAGATTATGTACCTCTAATAAAATTTGAGCATGACACAGTATTTTGTTGTATTATTTGCAGATAGGTATTACTCGCAGGTAGGTATTACTCATATTATTAAAGACTGTGTTGTATGGCATGTATTCAAGAGAAATTTAAGCTTAAAATACATGTCTTTTCTTGACATGTATGTAGAATCACATTTACATAAACTCTGAAAATTGTTATTTTATTTTTATTAATGTTAATATGAAAAACTTTAAATGCCACATATCCTGCAGACAGATTTATGCAAGTCAGTCTGCTTTAGACTTCTGGCTCTGTGATGAAAATTTTATTTCCCTAATCATTTTGTTCTGTTAGAATTACATTGCTTTTCAAGTTGACTCTAAATCAAATATCTGAAAGGAAACCCCTCCAAGACAATTCTCTGATGCAGTCACTACAAGGTGGTTATAGTGGTGGCATGTACATGACTACAATGCTGATGCTCATTCAGGAAATAATCAAATGCCACCTGACTCCTATCAGAGTGGAGGACTTGGCAAGCAAGTGTAACATGCAGAAATTTCATGTGCTAGTGGAGATTAGAGGTCATTGTTCCCAACCATGAATTCAACACCACTTAACTAATACAGACCTGTCTACTATGCAAGTCATGAAAAGCTCCTAGGAAATGTGCACCTCAGATTTCCGAAGTGATAACCAATCAGAAAGCAACCAAAAGAGATTGTCCTCTGCTCTCTGGGTCTATGCAAGAACATGAAAATCTAGGTTGAAATAATCAAAGTTTCCCCATCCATATCATTCATCTCAATAATATCATCTAAATCCATTGCTATTCAAATGATTAAGGAATATGTTCTATATAGTGGTACAGCTGAAAAGCCATGATAAAAAAAGGCAGCACACAGTGAATACAGCAGGATAAACCTCCACAATTTAAAAAAGATCACCAATGAGATCAGCTTTCCTTTCGGGAAAAGTATTTGTTCTGTATCCTTTTAATACACAAGATGGAGATATTTTACAAAAAGTTCTACTATATTTTAATCATAGTACAGTATACCCTCAGACAGCCCTTCCATAACAGAGCAAGGATTCAGAACAAACTTTTGTGCTTATAGTACACAAGGTAACACTACCTTTTCTAATCAAAGCTACAGTATCGCATCTAACAGGTCACCAGAAGTACAATGAATTACAGTTTGCTGCAAATCCACCACAAAGGATTCAGACGGTTTGTTTGGTTTAGTCTTTTAGGGGTTTTTGTAAGTATCAATATTTTCCACTATATTCTTTAGATCTTGGAGGTTTATTAAAGAAAATGGATGTCAAAAAGAAAGTAGGGCAATCAAAAATAAAAAGGAGGGATGTAGGCATTTCTTTGTCCATGGGGAAGGAAGATATTTTTATATAAATATGTATGGATACATACACACCTCTAGAAATATTTTATAGGCAAAAAAAAAGAAAAAGAGCTGCTGTCTAAAATACTTTAACATGAATGGCCTAATAAGGAAAAAACAACAAAAAACATTCAGAGAGATTGATGAAAAAACCCACAAATAATAAAGCATATGTGATAATATTAATATCTCAAGCCTTCTTGTATCAACCATCAGGCATTCTTGCAACTACCACTGTAAAGCTCCATTGTGTTTATCTTTGATTAAGAGGTATTTAACATAGCAACAAAAGGACAAATATAGAAGTAAACAGACCAGTAACTGTCACTGCTCCTTCACTCCACTTAAAATAAATAATTGGATAGGACATGATTAAACAGAATTACGCTAATAAGTATAGTTTACATGCACATATTTTTGTGCATATAAATAAGACTCAATGCCATATCATCTCTGTCAGGAAGTCACCTTGATTTGCAAGGACATGAATTTGAGCCACATAGCTCCTCAGTGGATCAAAATTAAAATGGAAGCAAGTCAAATTTGTGATTATTAGTATAATATACAAGAACTAGGGTGGTAAGCCATCAATTCTAATTAAAGGCTGCAATTAAAGGATACTTCAATCAATCATCTCTCTGAAAGTATACTCTATTGATTGCTACTTTATTAAAATAAAATTCAGATTTAATTATCTGCCAGCAACTTCAAGATATTATTCTGAGTCTTATAACTAAATCAGTGACATCATAACTATGACTAAAATTTATTTTCTTTTTTTCTATAAATAATCCTTAGAAAGAATACACAAGAATTTTACTTTCTGACCAGTCTATGTTACCATTAACTCCCCATGGCAGTCCTTTTAGTACTTGTTTTTCCCCCAGCAGCACTCGTAAGAATACTTATTTGTGTGTTATGTACTTCAAGTACATATATATATATATCAAACAATCCTAAACTAGATATTTTAAGAACTTTTGACACAGACAGAACCCAGACCCCTAGTTGTACAAGTAATTGGGAGAAATTTTAAAATGCAATTAATAATTTTGCAGTTCAAACTGAAATAAAGCTAGGAAAAAAAGGCAGAGTTCATAGTTAATGACAATAAGGTACTTGACTCAGTCATGTTTTATGTTCCTGTGAAGAAAAAAGGACATAAAAAAGAAAATAGTTGAAAAGATAATGAAGATAATTGAATCTTGACCAGAAAATTCAACTTAAAGGCAGTCTCAGCTAAGAAACACATAAAAAAGCTTGAAGCAAATAGACTGTCAGACACAAAAGAAGAGTTATGGGTGTGGCAAGTAAGAATTGTGAAAAGAATCTGCTTCCCAGATTAGTCCTTGCATAAACAGAGCTTTTTACTCCAGTACAATAATAACATAAAAAAGCCATTTGCTGCATTCTTAATATGCTATCAGTATTACCACGTACAGTTTCTTAGTATCTGCAGTAAGCTGATGTAATGACAAGAAAGTAATTTACAGTTGAAACACTCCAGATTTTAACTTCAGAAGTACAGTATCTGGTGTATCAACACAACAGCTTTGTTACCCTATCAAAACAGTACCTAAAGCATTATTTAAATGTTGTCTGAAATTAAAAGATTACGAGATGTTTTCAAAGACCATATCCCCTTGACTTTGAGAAAGCTGAGCTACAAAGCTAAGAATACGTCCTTAAAATCTCAAATGTGTAAAAACATGCTCCAAATTTTTGAATTCTGCAGCTAATTTTCACGCTGATAATTCTATCAGCAGGTGGATAGGCTACAGAAATCTATGGATTTATTACTGCTACACACTGCTCTGCAGCTGTGTCCTATAATCAGGAGAAAAAAGTAATTAAAAACATAAGAAGGGAGGAAATGAAGAAAAACAAAGGAATACTGTTGATAATAAAGTACCTTATTTCATTAATCCAATGCCCACGCTAATAGAAATGTAAATATAACCAACCCCTAGAAACTGAACATTCCGGCTGCTTCTTTAAAAATAAAGATCATACTTCACAGAAGAAAGTAAGATTTTACTAAAGAATCTAAGTAAATACCTATCAAGCAAACTAGCTTTTCTTAAGCATGTTCCACTAACCTTAGCTTCCTTTGAAAGTCAAGTAAGTAACAGCAGGCGATAGCAGCAGGTGAGAAGGAACAGGCAATGGCAGCAGGTGAGATTAACCATAGGTGTCGTGCAGGCTGGCTGAACGCACAAGCACAGGTTTCAAAAACCTGCTAGTGATCTTGACTCATTAGACTCAGTTCACTAAAACAACTACAAAGCCGGGATTTTTTCCATGGAGAATATGTCTCCTAAAATATCTTGGGAAATAAATTAATTACCTGCAATCTTTTATAATAAAGTCCACATTTACATGGTGTTGATTTTTTTAAGATAACATGCACATCATATAATTTAATCACATTTAACAAAGACAAATATAAGGAGTTATGTAAAGGAAATTATCTATACTGATTTATGATTTCAGACAAAATATTTTACAATGAATATCAAAAATATTGTTCCAGATCACTTACCCTTTGAAATACCAATCTGGACATTTTAGGCAGTAGTTGGTGACAACTAAAAATGCTTCTCTGCAATCAGCATTTTTTTTTTTTTTAAATTATCATAAGTTACGAATTCTTAGTAAAAATCATTAAAAATTAGGAAAATAAAAGCATAATAGTTAATATTTTAAAGACAGCCACGAAAATACATTGAAGTTTCTGCAAGAACAAATGCATTGGCAACAAGCTAGCTATTAAACTTCCTTGCCAATGTGAGAAGAACATTTGTGCATTTATATAAAAAGAGTAAGCTCAAAAAATATCTTTCAAATAATTGCCAGGCAGGAGGGGTGAGGGGGGTGGAATATTACAACAAAGCAACAACTAAATAACCATTATCAATTTATACAGCATTAATACTATTCTGGCCCTCCAAGCATCTCAGACTCTAGGGACAGGATTTTAAGGGCAGTTACATTCGTACAGTAACCAATGTGCTCAGTTTTTCTCACAACAGTGATTTAAATGGCTCAGAAAAAGAATTGTCATGCTGGCTGTAGTTAATCATCAAGGATTAGGCAAGCTGGCATACAAAATTCTGGCTCTTCCTATCATACGAAATTACTTAAAAAAATTAAAACTATACAAAATCTGATTCCACCAGTTATTGGCAGTCTTCAAATTTGACTGACTTTGCCAGGAGATGTAAGCATCCATGTGAAGCCCAAGATTTGTAATTAAATAGGCAGGAACAAAATCCACTTACCAAGTCTTAGAGAGGTAAATTTATACCCTCTGTACATGATGTTACTAATACTTTTACTCCTCATTAAACAAAGTTTTTGTTTGGTGTTTTGTTTGCTTGTGCATTTTTAATAAGCCATAGGTTTTTTTACAAAGGTGTTTCCACAATGACATTAATTTTTAAAGAGACACAGTCATATTGTTGGTTGCACACATTATATGCAGAGCCAGAGTAAGAACTAAAGCCAGCAGTAATTAATCTTATTTAATTTTTTCCTTGAAAAACAGTACAACTTATGATAAGAAATAATATACGTATTTGAGTATAATTCTTACCAAATTGCATTTAAAAGCAGGTTATGTTACAATTAGTTTTAAAATCATTCATTTTGGGTAACTGCCTTTTCATAAGTGTATTTGCGGGAAATATATATACTATTACTCTAGGATCACTTTCACAGCCCTCTTATTTGGATTCATTACTATCAATTTTATTTATATTTTTTGTTCTCAGCCATGATATACATGTCTGTATTAAATTGCACATTGCTAGTTTTCCAGTTTATTTGCCATACCAATTCATAATATTCTGTCTTAATCTCTATGTACTAGTCTCCTAACAAACACCAACATTTCTAGATTAAAAGACCTAAACCACTTCAGTAAAGTAATTAAGATTAGCAATTTGATTTTGAATGAAAATTTCACTAGATTGTTATAATATAAAATGAACACTTAAAGTTAGAAATAGCTACATTTAAAAAGAGAATAAAACCATATTTTATATACTATCATAAAACCGTTGTGGGCTTTTTTGTCCTGATTATGTTCAAACAATATCTCAGCTCCGGGCAAACAGACTGTTAGCAGTGGATTGTTATGCTGTGGATGCGATAATCTGTATTTACTACTTAAAGTAGTGCAGTGAATGAAAACAGACACTATGAGAGCTTTACGTTTTGCAGATTACTGCAAAAACCCAGCATTGATGACATTATTAATAATAAAATGCAAAAATCCAGTAATTCTGTGTGCAGGTGCAGACATTGAAGGTTTTGATAGACATGTAGAAGGAGGCTAAAATTGGACAAACATCTAAATCAGTTATTACCCCAGTTGCACACAACCCCCTTCTGACAGATGCTGCTGCCCCTGAAACAGCAGCATCGGATTAGATTAGAAATGAACTCCTGAACCTTCAGTTTTCAGCCTGACACGTCAGGATAAACCAAAATTGGAAGTGGTTTGCTGTAATATGCTGGGCTGAAACCTGTGCTAGTTCAGGAGTCGATTTGTGAGTGGATCATATGTCTTGATGGCAGAAAAGTCCATTGCCAGGGTTGTAGGCAGCAACACCTTCAGTGGCCTGATTTGTAAACCCTGGGCCACATCTCTGTCAGATCATCCATCCACAAGAAACATTATAAATGCATATACAATCAGAGTAAACACTAGAGATAAAAGAATTACCATAGCAGCTAAAATTACTGGTCTACAAAATCTGGTGCCCTGTTCCCAGAGGTGGTTAGTGTCAAACATTTAAAAGGTAAGCATAAAGAAACCCTATGTGAGGCATACATGAATTTCAATCTATTTGAATTTCATATTATTATATTTTATTCTTACTTTAGCTTTGGAAAGCACTAACCCTAGTGTCTTAATTTATTCAGCTAACACTGAGAACTATATGTGAAACCAGAATTTTAGTAGGGTAAGAAATATCTTCAAATCTTTGAACCAAAAAAGTGTTCCTGTGAAATCAGTATCAAGACCAGTGAATGTAGATTATGCTTACACTTGTACAGCGAGCAGAAGTATGCCCATAGGAACAGTCATTTTTCAAAGCACATTGAATTTAAGTATGCCCTGACAAAGAAAGGACTGTAAGGGGTCAGATTTTGTAGAAAAGAGTTTCAATGGTCTAAACAATGAATTCATTCCCTGTCTGATATTATCTCCAAGCCTATTCATAGCAGTTGGCAGGTGTGAATTAACTACTATAGCACATGTTTCCTGTTGTGCCGCCTTTGGTTCACTTTGTACATTATCTATAGCATATGAACAATAAGCAACTCTTATAGACATTCATCTATTAACCAAACAAAAAAAACCTAAAAGTAAAAATAAAAAATAAAAAAAAACCAAACCAAACCAAAAAGCCTCCCCCCTCCCCCCCAACTTTCCACAACTGTATTTAGTTTTAAAATAACAAATAAAAACCTATATATTATGGCAATGCATTTGTCCTGATTTATGGTAATGGTTATTTTTGATCTCCCAAAAATATATCTGAGGAGCTCTGATATAAAAGAAAATAGCTAAAACCACCTAAAATAAACTTCATTTTCACAGAAGTATGATTCTATACTTCTCAATCTATTGGTATTCAAACAATCAGGTAGTTTTAAATCACATCAGTAAATTAAAGAAATGCAATCTGATTAGTGCAATATGCTCAAGTGATTCACAATGAACATAGATTTCATACATGCCCTAGTTTTCTTGAATGGATCATGGTATTAATTTCTTTTTTAAAGGAACAGTGATATTTTTATTTTAAAAAATAGTAAAAAGGCAACAAACAGAAAGTTGCATTTTCTTATTGCTCTCTTAGAGAGGTGGGGTTTGGTTTTATTTGATTAGTTTTTAACTTTTGGTTCTATTCAAATCAGTATTATTTTCAGGTGTCTAAGTAGAGCTGCGATGACAACCTGAAAATTGTTTTTGAAAACAGGGAACGCTCATTATAATTGTGGATTAATACGACTTAGATTTTAAACAGTGGGCTTCTGAATTGTTTCTGACCTTTGAGCTTCAACATTAGACTACACTGTAGAGTGAGTCATACCAGAATTCAAAAATATATATTGAACTCAAACATGCCCAATTTTTGCCAATAATACACAATTCATATATGTTGACATTTATTTACTTTCTATATAAACCAGAACTCTTTTCCACATCAACAGAGGATTAATTATCAATCACTGGTTTAACATCCATTCAAATTTTAGTGTTCTAGTAAAGGATTTTTCTGCATTGATTTTATGATTAGAACGCAATTATTCACAGTTTTTTTAGGGGAGTTCAAAAGCAGGCTCTGTTTAGCAGCATGGCCAACAGCCTTTTTCTCCTTGTTCAAAAGAGATGTTCCACTAAAAATGTAAGAAAAACATGCTCAGAATTATGAAGCTGGTATCACATGGCTCTACAGTTCCTTAAGTGCATGAGCCACATGAGCATTGAAATGGGATGTACTTGGTATTACTCGGGGCAGAGAATAGGAGCAGAAACACTACTATCTAATAAATAATTTGTATGTATCTGTCACTGTATGATGGAGAATAATGCATAGGAAGTGTATTAATTCCAATGGCAATGAATAAAGTGAAAAAATAAGGGAATATTATATTGAAAAATTTAACCTTCTGTAACTCTTATCAGATAGAGTTCACAGTATCCATATATGTTTCTAAAACATTAAATCCTTGTTTAAGATAAAAAGCACTTAAAAAAACACCCCAACCTTACTTTAAATCTGAAATTTAGTATTTGAATGCAAAATCTGAAAGTTGTAATTCAGTTTAAAGCTGCACTGAATTTTAAAATTAAAGTGAGCTCACTTAATTGAGNCAAATTCTCCAAGACAATATGAAAGTTACCACAGCTGAAAAAATCTGAAAATATATCAAAGTGCAAAAATTGCTTTTCCGTGATGGATGCAGAGCAGGTGGCAAAGCCATGTCAGGTGAATGACTTCTCTGATAGATCCAACCAGCAACCACAAAGTCAGTTATGAAAGTCCAAAATCATGTTGGCTCAGCAGAAGAGTACTTTGCTAATTCCATTTCACTTACTACAGCTTTATCAACCATTTTTCAATAACATGACGGATCATACTACCATGATGCCATGCTTCAAAATGAGTAAAGGCATGATGAAACTAAAAATTTCAAGAAATTATTTTAGTAATGCAGAAGGAGCCTCAAAAAGAAAAAAAAAAATCCCAACCAGTTTTCAAATATTTAGCAATTTTTTGTTCATTAGTCATACATATTCAACTGCAGACTAAAAGAAACCTCATCCAATTAGCTATGTTAAAGACTTTAATTCTATGCAAAATGTAACTAACTGTCTCACCTGCTTTGTTTTGTTTCTGCAACTGGTAAGTACAGAAAGAGGTTGCCATATTTGACTTCCTCAAATTTTTCTTCATGAGTCCAGTGCCTACCTAAGTTTGAGTTTATTCAGCTGTTCAACTGACTTTGCAAAATATACCATAATTATCTTATTTTATATGATTGCTATGTTTTGAATTCTTTTCAAGATGCAATGAAAACACTTCAAAATTAGTATATTTAAAATAGGATTTTTAACTGCCATGAAAACAAAATACTGAAACCATATTAATACAATACATGAAAACCAATTCTCTAATATTTTGGCATCTTCATTCTAAAAACAGGTCCCCACATAACTAAGTGGGAGTTGCTGGATAATTATATAACTACAAATTTTTTAGGGAGAGAAAAGAAAGCTCACTCTTGCTGTTAAATGGTTATTAATTGTTCACTGCGGGCAAGAAGTTAAAGCCTTTTTTTTTTTCTTTTTTTTTTAATGTGAGTACATACACAACTTTTAAACAGACATAACCGGTTTTATCATTCTTGTCCATTTTCCTGGGAAAATTCAAGTTACTGAACTTTCAATACAGGTAATATTAAGAGGATGTAAATCCCTTTTGTTAATAAAGGAACACATTCCTTTAGAATGGTGAGACGAACACAGTTAATGCTATTTCAGTGCAAATATTTTGGTTTTGCAAACATGAGAGGGTATTAAATCTTAGTTAAAATGGAAATATGTTAGTTTCCATAATAATATTTCTTTTCAGATTTCTGTTCTAGTTATGTCATTCTATGCACATCATCTTGTCTCAAACAGGTTACCATCAAGATAATTATCTTTTTTAGCTTCACAGAATAGTTATCTATTGTTTGAACCCAATTAGCCACTACTAACAGAGATAGTAGACTATTATTCACTAATATCTGTAGGTATGTAAGATACACATTTTCTCCATGAACTTCATACTCCTTTGCTGCCATGGTAGTAACATTTCATGTAGTGTATTTCAGCACTGGAATCTGGGAAGTGCACAGCGTAGTTTCACACTGTCTCATTCTCACATTCTGAGCACTTTCTCTACTCCTCTCATGTAACAGAATTCTTTTCATCCCCTGCAATCTTGCATCTCCCCACTGCAGTCTCAGGATATCCAACTTATTTATTCTGCACATCACCTTCTCCAGATAAGTTTTATGCTTTCAGTTTCTTCCTTCCCTATACTACCTTGATGTAATGGCAAGGATCTAAGGCCCAACAGGAGACTAATAATCTCCCCAATCCTTACTTCTGTAGCCAAAACCATGAACTCCTGCCAGCCATGAACAGACACTAAAAGGGAGCCCTGCATTTTGCTGTAGCAGTAATGGTCTAAGGATGCAGGTAGGCTAAGGGAAGAATTTTTTTTATACTATTGGATCAATTGGTATAGTAGAAGGGTGAAGGGGGCAAGAGAAAGCTAGGCTAAAATAAAGCTGCTTCTAGTGAATGGTCATTTTAGTTCAGGTAGTTTTAGGGCAGAACATCTGAACTGCAAAAAAGTAGCTGAAATTCTAGGTTCAAATCCGACCAGAGGGCAACTACTAATGGCGCGTGAACCCAGGGATCAATGCAGGAATGTTCCGCCTTCATTAACACAGAAACAAGGAAACAGAAGTTTAATGAAGTTCAACAAAATGCATTGGAAAGCCATGCACCTGGGGAGAAATAAACCCATGCATTGGCACAGGTTGGGAACCAATAACTTGGAAAGCAGCTTTCTAAAACAGGTCTGGTGGACATAAAACTGCCCTTGAGCTAGCAATTACACCCTTGCAGCAAGAAAGCCCCATGGCATCCTGAGCTGCGTGTAACTAACACATGGGAGAAAATAAAGAAGATGAACCCAGTCTCTTTCAGCTGTATTCACTGAAAGTGCAAGAGGCAATGGACTCAAATTGAAACAGGAAATTCTACTCAAACATAAGAAAAAGCTTTTACAATGTAAGGGTGATAGTGCACAGGAACTGGCTGCTTGTAAAGGTTTTGCAGTCTTCATGAACAGATATATTTAAAACTCAATACGCTGTTATTGTAGCTGAGAATAACTCTTTTTGAGGAGCAGCCTTAGATTAAATAATCTCTAAATGTCCTTTCCAACCTCAACTATTCCATGATTCTGCGTGATCACAGAAAGTTGCAATAACTTTGTCGCCAAAGTAATATGTATCTGACAATCATAGGCTGACTTAGCTTTTTACAAAATTAATAATAGACAAATTTTAACAAGGAAAACAAAATACTTTTTCTACATGTACGTATCTGCCAAGTTTCAAGCTCCTGCTCCTGAAAAAATGTAATTGAAATGGAAATGAGTCTTACTCAAGAGCTATATTGTTTTTTCACCCTCCCTACAAAAGTCTGTAACAAAGTAAAAGAACTTTTCAAAAGATACACTGTATACTCTGTGTACAGGGAAAGGAAATTTCCTCTTAAGGGTGTTGATTTACGCCCCTCAAGGATAATTGAGAAGTATATTTCTGAAGGTGAATATTCTTAAGATAAAGCAACAAAAACATAGCTTGATGGTTTGAATGAAGAACAACTAAATATCATTAAGATTTCCAAGTATCCAAAGCAAAGGTTTAACTACATAAATACAGCAATTAAGAGCCTGAAGAAAATACATTTTTCACCCCTGAAGCTATGTAAAGAAAATCCTCCATGCATGAAGTCTTGATGACTGGCATTACGTAATTTGGGAAGATCAGTTAATTATAAGAGTTCTGTGAGACTCTACAGGATTCTGTCCCAGTATGCAGTCACTACACTGGAATGCTGTACATTGGCATGGACCTGAATTAGGTCACTTAGGCGTAACTTGAGTACAACTAGCAATGTGTTTGCATTAATATATCAACTCAGGCAGGCTCATTACCCCTGTCAAATAAATATACTAAGTTGCAAGAATGTTTTTAAGCAATATCAACAGTCATCCTTAAAGAGGAAATGTGGGTGCCTAGAATTCAATTAGGTTTGTTCATGTTAGAGACTCAGAAGAAAGGGTGTATAAGTGTTTATTAGACTTTTCCAATTTTCTAATCAGTGCTAATAAACATAAGACCAAACAAAGAATCAGAGAATATCCTGAATATCCTGGAAGCAACCATCAAAGTCCAACCCTGGCCCTGTACAGTCACACTATGTGCCTGAGAACTTTGTCCAAATGCCGCTTGAACTCTGTCAGGCTTGGTGCTGTGACCACTTCCCTGGGGAGCCTGTTCCAGCGTCCAACCACCCTCTGGGTGAAGAACCTTTTCCTGATATCTAACCTAAATCTCCCCTAACACAGTTTCATGCCCTTCCCTTGGGTCCTGTCACTGGTCACCAGAGAGGCGAGATGAGGAACTTCCCCTCCACTTCCTTGTGTAAGGAAACTGTAAGACTGCAATGAGGTCTCTCCTCAATCTCCTCTTCTCCAGGCTGAACAGGCCAAGTGACCTCAGCCACTCCTCGTATGGCTTTCCCTCTAGATATAGGTACCAGGCATTTCTGAAAGTTTCTTATGGTCACTCAGAAAAACTATAAGCAAGTCAATACAGCACCTTTAAACAGGCAGTGCTGAGTCTTACTACAAGAAATTGCTCCACCCATAATTAAAAAAACGAATCCTTCCTCTTAAGAGTCTGCTGAAATTGTAGTCATTAGTAGCTGCCAGCAAAGTAAAACTGAATGCTTGCCATTATCATACCAAGCAGACTTCCTGAAATTGCATAAAACACACCCTCTTGTTTAGGAGCAAGAACTGCATACCAAGGTGCTCCCATCCTTGCCAAACTCATGTGTACTGAAGAACAGGGCTGGCCTCAAGAGCTCTCAAGATCTGACAATATTGCTGTTAATGACTTCAGATGCCTAACAATTCTCACACTACTCCTCTATTTTCAGAGATCAAAACTTAATTTAGGGATTTGTTTATCTACTTAAAGCATTTAAAGATTCTACTGTGACAGAATCAGTATTTTTTTAAGCAATAGACATAATTTTATAATTACATTGTTGTTGAATAATCATGACAAACTTACGGCAAAGTTACCTGAAAGTATACAACCAATGAATGCCTAAGCTGTCATTTTAGATTCCAATATTCAGACCTTACTGCTATTCATTCTTCTCCGTGCAATTCACCAAATGTGAAAAATGTCCTCAACTAATGAACTTTCTGTTCGTTTCTTCAAATTTATCAGGTATCTACTAATTGAGGACTGACTTCCACGATAATTACCAAATTACCAAACTGCATCTAAACCAGCACAAATATGTAACCATCTTTGCATGGGCAGGCATCTTTCTTGACAACGAAAACCAAAATATGCAACCAGTAAGTTAAAACCTACTGAATATGTGTAGATTTTGACAAGTAGTGAGCAGCTCTATTCAGAACTCAATTTCTAAAAGCTTTTCTGTCAGAATTCTCAACTGCTCTCCTAACATTTCTGTTGATTACACAGGAAAAGGAAAAGAATGAAGTAACTACCTTCCCCCTGAAAGCCCTGGCTTTTCCTCACAGTTATATCCTCAGTACTGGCCAACACCCCTTCCCATTCCAGTACTGCATGGAAATTTTTTAACAGAAGTAGGAGTTGGTTAAATTTATCTTAGACTGAGGCCTGTAAAAATACAGAGCAATGGATTATAGCAACTATCTTGTGATATAGAACTGAAATTTCATACTGCTAGATTTTTACACTGAATAAATGAAAAAAATATTTCAATATAGAAAATATATTCAAAAGCATAACTTTTTTTTTTTTTTCAAACAAAAAGGCACACAGTACCTTAAGAATTGTATGAGGATAGGATGATTTTTGTATAAACTGTTGGAGCAGAACCTACACCTCCCAGTGTAACAAGAGCAAGAAGTGCCAATGTACTCAGTACTTCCAAGAAACTTCCATTATTTTGCTCTAGATTACAAAAACACAAACGTGATATTTCAAGAATAAACAGTCTAGTCTTTCACATATCAAGACACTGTGCAATCACTTTTGTGAACACAGTTGTTTTGTCACATTTTCTTTCAGCACACAGCCCACAGACATGCAACACCATCCTATGGTAACTCGTGTAAGTGGGAGCGCAGCAGTTCTAGGAGAAGCAGCAATTATGTTTATCATAGCTCAGGGCTTGTTTCCCGCTTTTGATAACCTGTTTCCTGTTTGTGCACATGAAGCACTAATCTTTTCCCACCACCTGCACAGCAACTCTGCTGCTCCATGAGAGGATTCCCACAGCACACAAGTGCCCTACTACACTATTGACAATGCAGCAGAACTAAATGGACTCACCTTCTAACATATCTTCCTTTAGGAAATTTTTAAAAGTAGGTATGGTAACCTACACAAGCATATTTTAAAAGAAAGGGATATTTAATCCAAATTGCAAGGATTCAATATGACAGATGGAAAAAATTCTCAATGCAAATAGTCTGGGCAATCTAATTTAAAAGTCACACAGACTAATTCATTCAAAACACCAATAACTGCAAAAAACCCCACCCAGCAAACTACTCCCTCCTCCAACACGTATTCAGATGGAATTTTATTTTTGGTCACTCTAAGGTTCTT
Source organism: Grallaria varia (assembly GCA_013396735.1). Lineage (NCBI taxonomy): Eukaryota > Metazoa > Chordata > Aves > Passeriformes > Formicariidae > Grallaria > Grallaria varia. The sequence goes on along the minus strand of VWZG01004956.1, from coordinate 16,169 downwards.
TGTTCTAGTTTCCTGCCTAATTTCCCCTTTTCCTGTGCCAAGGCCAAGCAGTTAAAGTCAGGATGACCAGAAATAAACTTTAGAAGCAAATGTTACCACACAGTTTTGTTACATACTGGTAAACAAGGTAATTGTGTGTTTTCCTGACTATATACAGTCAATCCTACTGGAATTAATCCTAGGTAATTATAAAGCAAGAGGAAAATTAAAGCAAAACCAAAATCATAAATACTGCCATTAACTCTCACACCTATGGATTTATTCCATAAGCTCTAATTTATTTTTTTTTTAATGATTAGCTGATGCAAACAATTATTTTAATGCAACATTAATTTTATGCAATTAAAATACAAGTCATAATTTCTTACAGCAGTTTTTATATGATCGTGTAGCAGGCTATTTTAATCATTGGCTGCAATAGCAAATGTTTGTCACACTAATTAAATAACAGAATTCAAAACCAGAAGTCAAACCCTGTTACAAAAAGTCAGGTTTTTCAGAATTTCTGAAATATCACGCACTAAATCTTAACTATGACTTCCACTAACAAATGCACAACTTTTCTTATTGTAGCCTCACTCCCTTTTATCTCTAAACAGAACACAGAGCACTGCCCTATCAATGCACAGCTGCAAAAGGTGTGAATTCAGTCTTCCAATTGCAAGTTTTGCACCCTATGGGCTTAACCGTTCTGCTGCATCTGTAAGATTTTAAAATATTTCAACTTTCATGCTGCCCACCTGAATTAAAACGTACCCTCCAATGGGCATTGCTTCCGTATCTTCTTTTGGATGTGTTAGTATAATTCCTTCCCAATGACACATTGCAGAAATTCTTGGTTTAATGCATGTTTGGCATATTACATTTTCCTGAAACAGTTAGGGGAACAGGAGAGAATTTTGCCCATCTGCTATACTCTGTTTCAGAAGGAACGCTGTGGTGGAAGAGGGCAATTAATTCTTTTCAGACCCAGAATGATCTGCATTTGAAATGACTGGACTGGAAAGAAAAACAAGTATTAAAAAAATTCCACCCTATAACCTCCCAGTGAATAAGGAGGTAGGTTCACTTTCTACTTGCTTTTTTCTAACGTTTCTGCCTCTAGGTGTATATTGCCTCTATTTAAACTACTAACTATTCAAATTTATTATTTTCTGTTAAAATAATAATAATAAATAAGACTAGAAGCTTGAAATGTATCTTCTACTGCATGCAGGGGTGCAATTGGAATGGAGGTGGAGTGGGAGGTGGTGTGTGGAACAACATAGATGATGACAGTATGGAGTTAAATAATACTGAGTATAAAACATTTCCCAGGAGACAGAGAGGAGTAGTTAGGGACAGAGTGGGCCAGTAACCCACAAATTTAAGTGGGGAACACACCTCCTTTCCCCTGCCCTACAAGGTGTTTTGCCTACATCTTTTACACCAGCACCAGTACTCCTTTGCCCGCAAAATGAATTAAATAAGCTTGGTGATCAGCTTGCAAACTAATCCTCCTAACGTCCTTTTAAAAAAAAAAAAAATTCATTTTCAAATGGATGAGTGAGCTGATGAGACCTGCTGCAAAGCTGGACAGATGCTACTGCTGATTCAAAGAAAGGACTGAAATGCATGGCTTCGGGCAAGACTAGCTTTTTGGCAGTGACATTTAAATTAATGTCAAAGGACCATGAAACCACACCATTAGGCCTCTAGGGGCAAACTCTTCAGTTTCAGTTCTTTAATTTACATATTCTTTATGTTTCTTTCTACAGAGAGACGAAGTGTTAATTACTATGACCAGCCCCACTTGAACTCACTCAATGTCTCACCTACCCGAAAGAAAGCTATAAAGATTATTTGTTACCCTATTTATTCCTGGGGTGGAGTGAATCTCATCCATACTGCATCATGAAAAAAATCTTACTTGAAAATAGAAAATGTTCAAGAAAGCTCTTGTAATAACACAGATGATCTTCTCTGGTTTGAGGGCTAAGCACTAAGAATATGTAATTTTAACAGAGCATGTTAGAGTCTGATTCTTAACAGTATGTGGAATATTAGCATTTTAGAACTGCAGAAAAAAAGTAATAAATTCGAACTTATTGTGCATGCTTGATATTGCACTTAGCCTGATTTGTAGGGAAATTAGATTATTAGAGATGACTGCAAGCATTTGCAGATTGTCTTCAACAGCTCTAAGTTATTCTGGCACTACAGAATGCAATTTAGGAATAATGCAGAATAAGTAGATAAAGACAATTTTTATAAAATATGGTGAATATTAAAGAAAGAATAAACACTAGGTGATTTCTAAAAAGGTAGGAAGATAAAATTATAATGCCTTAATAGTTAAAACCTACATTTGCACTAACACTTGAGAGAATTATTTGAGAATTTTAACATAAAACAGTATATTCAGTTAGATTTTCATACAATTAAATAAATAATTTTAAAAACCATCACAAAATCTCTCTGGTTCTTCTGAAGCACAGTGCAAGCAAAAAAATTACCATGGAAACAGCAAGCAGAAACCTGTGATAAAAAATTAGAAAAAAAGAAGCCACTGCTTCCAGAGGTGAAGAAAAGATACTGGCAAGGCTACAGTAATTGATTAATGTCATCAGTCTTTCAAATATTTACTTACATTATTTAGATGAATTTACACATTATTCAGATGAATCCTCCCACAAAACTTGATTTGACTCNAAAAAAAAAAAAAGAAAGGTGTGTAAGCTGCATCTCCAAGGTGGAAAAAGTAACCAAAAAAAAATTCAAAATACACAAAAAAGGACTACAGGATTTGTAATTAATACGTAACTGCTAAACACTGTGCTGTAATCAGATGCTCTTCATACATCTGTTTCAATATTTACAGTATTTCATTGCTCGCATCATGTATTTCACAGAATCACTGAAAGGTAGTTACAAGGTACCTCTGGAGATCACCTAGCCCAAAGCCCTGCTCAAGCAGGATCGCCTACAGTA
>VWZG01004955.1:155755-166002 GCA_013396735.1 Grallaria varia | reverse complement strand
GTCCCGGCCGGCGGCTGCGGCTCGGGCTCTGCCCGGCGCTCTCACGCATGTGCCGTGATGCTGATGGTGCCACACGTGTGCTCCCGGTCTGTCCGTCGGTGTCACATGTGTGCTCCGTGCCCACCCGGCTGTGCCACACGTGTGCTCCCGGTCTGTCCATCAATGCCACGCATATGCTCCGGTGTGTTCACTGGTCCCATGTGTGTGCTCCGTGTCCATCAGTGCCATAGGTGTTCTCCTGGTCAGTCCATCAGTGCCACATGCATGCTCCATGCCCACCCAGCAGTGTCACATGTGTGTGCTCTTGATCTGTCTCTTGGTGTCACATGTGTTCCCTGTCTGCCCATCAATGCCACATATGTGCTCCTGGTCTGTCCATTAGTGCCACATGTGTGTCCCGTGCTCACCCAGCAGTGCCATCTGTCTGCTTCTGGTCTCTATGTTGGCATCATCATGTGTGCCTTGTCTGTCCATCAGTGTCACACATGTGGTCCCAGTCTGTCCATCAGTGCCACGCATGTGCTCCGTCTGTCCATCAATCCCACGCCTGTGTTCCCTGTCCATCAGTGACATGCACACTCCCAGTCTGTCCACTGGTGCCACATATGTGGTCCATGCCCACCCAGCAGTGCCACACGTGCTCTTGGTCAGTGACACACGTGCTCCATGCCTGCCCTGCAGTGCCACGTGTGTGTTCTGTGCCCACCCAGCAATGCCACACACCTGCTCTGTCCCAATCAGGGGTACACCATTGGTATGTATGATGACTGCCTGCGTGGTCAGCAGTGGTAGGGCTGGCATGAGAAGTAGGAGCAGGAGCTGGGAGTCTGTGGGAACCTGGAAGAGGAACTTGATGTGTCAATGAGTTGTCAGAGGTTGGTGCTGGAGGTGTTGGGCATGACAGCAGAGCAGCCAGGACACAGCTGGCCGTGGTGCCACATGCCAAGGCTGGAGACCTGGAGGAAGGTGAGGGCACTTCATGGCTGAAGGGCAGTTTTCTTCACTGCCCCTTGCCCTGTGCCAGTCACATAGTGCCCATCCAACATATCTTGAGGTGGGAATGGACTGCTGCAGGAGCTGAGCCATGGGTTAGCCCCACCAGAGGGGTATGTTGAAACCAGGGGATATCCGTGGCACCGGAGCGTTGGCGTTACTTATTGCAATATGCTGCTGTAGATCATGTTGACTTTCCCTGTCCCACTGGATATTTGGACACCTCTCAAAAAATTCCCAGTGTTGCCATCCAGTTTGCATTGGTTCCAACATGACACCATTGGAGGGGGACTCAGGAAGCGCAAAGGGTCTTTCCTGTGGTGGATTTTCACCCCAAGGCACGTTGTGCAGGATGCCTACAGGAACTCGCTGGTGTGCTGCAGTATTTCTGATGACCACTAAGAACAGGATGGACATCCTCTGAAGCCTCAGCCAGCCGTGGAAGCATGGCTTTCTCTGGGCATGGGTGTGAGGAGCAGTGAGTGGACAGAAATGGCAGAAAAGAGAAGGGTGTTTTGCAGAATTTGGGTTCAGTGGGAAACCTTCTCGCAAAGACTTTGTGGGTGAAGTTAGGCTCAGCTCTCAGCCTGCCCCAGTGCCTGGGCATCCACCTGCCCCCAAAATATGTGACTGGCTGAGGCTGGTGTTCAGAGCCAGCTGGTACAGGGGGACCATGGCGGGAGGTCCTATGGTGACTCGGTGAATCAGTGCTGTGGAAGGTGTGGTGACAGCTGGATGTCCAGGAGTGCCAGGGAAGATCTCGTTGCTGGAGTCCAGACACTTTTGCTCACAGGTGTTGAGCAAGGAAAGGAGTAAAAGGATGCTTTGCTTCTCCTGGGGACTTGCTCTCCCCAGGAGTGGTTCTGCCTTCTTCACCATGATCAGATACCCTGGCTGAAGTCACCACTGAATTCCCCACCTTGCAGTTGAATCACTGAGCATCCAGGGCAAAGGGAATGTCCTCTCACAGCACCACTGGCATGGCAGATGTCTTCTCCTAGCTAAACCCACCCATTGGAAGGTTCGGGGTCCACTTAGGAAGCAATGCAGAGGGTCCCTCTCTGGTGAGCATGGACAGGAGTCTCCCTTGTTTGGGAAGGCAAGGCCAGCCATGCCAAGAACTGATGTCCTCTGAGTGAGGATTTTGCGCAGACCCCTTGCACCCACCTGAGTGTTCAGATCAATATTTTTAGGTCCCAATCAAGCATGGATTCAATGAAGATTTAACTTGCACTGCGTGAGCAATCTCATAACACACCAAGTTAGAGTGCATGATGTTGAGGCCACACTTGTCCCTAGAGATAGGGAAAAAACAAAGTGGAATTGTTTGGTGGCACTGGACCTTCAGCAGTCAGTCCTGGATGCAGGTACTGGATGTGTTCAGCACCAGGTGTCTGCTGACAACTTTTTTATAGACAAACTGGTGGGGACTCCAGCTCCACAGCTATTTATACTGTATTAAAAAAAAAAGTTTGATTTGGGTTTTACCTGAGCCCTCTGCTGCTCTTTCCTCTTCAAGGTGCCTTTCTAATTTCCTACAGGTTGTGTTTTGTTCTAAAGAAAATTCTGTCCCTCTGACAAAAATGCTCAGCTGGACCAGGGAGTGAGTGTGCACAGGACAAAGCTGTTGGCACCTACAGAGGTCAGAAACTGCAACATATAGCAAAGGATGAAATCCTACCATGTCTCCAGAGACATCCCATCACGTGCTCCAATGATCATAGAAACATGGACTGGAAGGGACCTTAAAGCTCATCTCATTCCAGTGCCCTGCCATGGGCAGGGACACCCACCACCAGACCAGTTTGCTCCAAGCCCCATCCAGCTTGGCCTAGAACACCTGATCTTGTTCTTAAGCATCTGGATGCGCACTTGAGTAGATCCAAAACTGGAACTATCTACCGACCATTCCTGAGTGTTGCTGGGTGGGATCAGAGGGAGGCAGAGGGGTGGGCACGAGGGCACCCACCCCATCCATGGACATTGCCTAGTGCCAAGCAACACAAATGTGTGACTATGAGGACCTCCAGAAACCATTCATTCCCATTCTCTGAACACTCCCCATGGAGTGAGACGAGTTGCTCACTGAAACTGCCTTATTCTTCCCATCAAACACAAAAGGAGCCCATGTGTCTCTGTCTGTGTCTGAGACGTTCACGTGCCTGAGGCTGGTTGGGAAACCTGTGATCCACCAAGGGAAGAACTGTGATCCACCACCAGGATGGAAAAGGGGAATGATCCCAAGTTGTCTCGGGCGAGACATTTCGAGGGAGGTGCAGAGAAGTTCAAAGGCTCTGGAGATGCTCTGGACTGCCTCCTGGTTCTGGTGAGCCATACTCAGAAGAGTTAGCCTGAAACTGGTGCAAAGAGAGTTTGCTGGATTGTTCAGGAGAGAGGAGAGTGTCTTACTGAGATGACTCAGCTCCCTGATCTCAGAGAAACAGATGCTGAGAGAAGACGCCTTTGTGGACAACCAGAGACAGACACCAGGAAGGGAGGCTAAACCCTGGCACCACCCTGGGACATGACCAGTAGTAATGCACAGACCATGGATAACCCCATGTCTGAAATGAGGAGATGCTGACCAAGCGTCAGAGCCATGAGGCTCTACGGGATTGACCTCAAAGGAGAACTGGGGAGAGAACCTGGTGGCTGCAAAAAGGAGCTTGATCGGGTTCTGGATGACATGGCCCCGAGGGGCTGCCTCTCACAGCAGGCACTGGGCACAGTCAGAGGTCCCGTTGGGGATCTCTGTCCCCAGAGTGAGAAATCAGCTTTAATTCTCCCGTAGTTTTTGCTAAGTCTGAGCCTAAACAATGAGGTTTTCCCAAGTAGAATCATTCTTGACTTCAATCAAAACTCAATTTAGATCCAGGGCAGATAATAAGTCAAAGCAGCTCAGGGAAGTCAGCAAGGAGTGAGAATTCCTTCTGGAGCCTGTTGGGTTTCTGTCCATGTCACAGCACCAAACATCATTTGGTGTGGCTTCTGCTTGGGAGAGACCTGGGACTGAGAGAGGCGGAGCAGCCAGAGTCACAGAATGAGTGGGGGTTTGTGGAAATAATGGATATTTTTCCCACCTTCTTATTCTGTCTCCAGTGTGGCTTCAGCGGGCTGGGAATCAAACCACGTGGCCGCTGGATTGATGTGCTTGGAGGAAGAGCCACAGAAGGAGTGGGGTAGCCTGGCACTGTGGGGAAGGACTGAAATACCCAGCAGCTGCCAGAGCTGTGTGGGAGCCCGGGCAGGAACAGCCAGGGAGCTGCAGAGCAGGGCTGAGCTCCATTCCCAGAGCTGCGTGGGGAAGGCTGATGGCACCTGCCCACATCCGCTGCGACTGCACATGATGCCACGTCTCCCTCAGTTTTGAGACCAGCAAATTCACCCTTCTCTGCTTTTTTTCTTTAGGAGAAAGGAGGAAAAAACCCAACCAGGAGACCACAGATTTCCAGGCTAGGCTGTGCTAAGGCGGCACAAGCTGTCAGCAGGCATGCCGGGAGCAGCCGGGAGCAGCCAGGGTGCCCTCTGCAAGCTGGAGATCTCATTGTCTGTGTGGCAGAGCACAAGAGGGAAGGAGTATGAACCAAAAATAATCTTACCGTTTAAGAAGTAAAACTGTTCCTGTGACCTCTCACACTTGTACTGGGTTAACAGTTGGACTCGATGATCTTAGAGGTCTCTTCCAACCTTAGCAATTCTGTGATTCCATGATTCTCTGTGCCAGGGGGGTCTGTCTTCCTCCACCAGCTCAGAGAAGGGTCTTCTTCATTTTTCCAGGTGTGATCTGTCGCTCCAGGCACATCTGCTTGGGCTGTCCTCCCCAGCCCCTTCACCCTCCTTTGAAATGCTCACAATGGGTGCACTCCAGCAGCATTTGCAGCTGGAAACATCTGGACAGGGCTTTCCCATGAGCCTGCTCTGAGGTCAGGGGATTGCTCTGGGCTCTGAGGAATCCATGCTGCTTCTTCAGGACCCATGGGCATGGCTGGCACAGGAGGCACACGTAAATACTGGCCGGGATGGGCAGCTCTGCTTCTTTCAGAAGGGAACTGTGAGGTCCACAGAGGTCTGGCTTTTGCCTCGCAACATTTAAATATGAGTGTTGGAAGGAATAGCTGGCAGGTGGGGAAAAGACATGGTGCCTGGGGAGTGCCGCCTGCTCAACAGGCCCCAGGAGAAACTGGGTTTACATTTTCAGTGTTCTGAGGGGGCATGAGGGGACATTTCTGGGTGGGATTTAATGGACTCAGGCTGAATCCTGGAAACCTGTGCAGCAGCAAGATAATGAAACACCAACCATTCTTTGGTCTGGCTGCATCCCACCTCCAGATACTTTAAACGCCTTGACCCAGCTGTTAACTCAGCAGTGGGTGCTGGTCCACGTGGCTCATCTGTCCCTTCCTGCATGGCTGGGTGCCCAGCGAGGTCTGTGCTGTGGGCACTGGGTGTGTGCTGACCGCAGGAGATGTGCTGCTTGTGGCTGTCCCTGAGCAAGTTCCTGGTGCCATCCATCTCTCTCCAAAGGCTCCTTACCAGCAGAGCTGAAGAGCCTCACCTGCAGCATCGCCCCCAGGGGATGCTGAGCCTGAGCCAGGCTACTTCCATGTAGGATGGGAGGCAGCAGAGCCCTTACAGAGCCAGATCCCACCCTGTGGGATGCTGCTGCTTCTCTCATTCAACTACCTGTGTCAGACAGTGGCCAAGGGAGCACTGGGACAATTTTGATTTGGACACTGTGCCTTTGGGTTTTTGCCTAATTTCCTCAGGGATGTTGAAGTGTGGGCTGGTCCCAGAATAAAACAGATTCTGTGTCATCTAAGGGCTGAACGGGTTAATTTTTGTGCTTCCCTCCCCAGCTTGCTGTGGACTCTGGCTGGGACAGAACATCTGTCTGTTGCTATGGCTGCAGTACACTTGAAGGGGATGACTGGATAATTATTGCAAACATCCATCCTGCCTGATGTGCTCCCGGACCCTCCCTGCCCTAGCCAGGGCAGTGGCCGCTGCTCAGGCCCAACTTCACTCACAGGGACCCTACCGAGGGATGGCGCGTTGGCATCACCTTTTCATTTGCATAATTAATGAGGCCGAGCCTGCAGGGCTCCTGGGAAATCCGACGCAGAGCAGCAGAGATGAAATGGCAAGGAGGGCTCCAGCCTTCTTGAGGTTCTTTAGAGCTCGGCTCGCTCCTGACGCCCAGCTTTGGAGCTACTGGGGTGTCATTCTTCCATTGCTGTTAATTTACCACCCACTTCTATCCGAACAGATTGCTCTGGGCTGATCCTGCCATGCCTCCTCCAGGCACAGGTCCCAGCTGGCTGCTGCTGAGCAGGACCCCACCAACTCAGCACAAACTAGGGTGCAGATCCCCAGGGCTGTCACTCCATCAGGGGCTTGGGAAGTGGCAAGGTCCCAAGTCACAGCATGAAGCCAAGGCTTCCCCTGGTTCTCCCCTGGGTGGGTTGATGTTGCCAGCACTGCTGCCTGTGCTGCCTTCCTGCACTCCCTGCCTGCACTCCCTGCCTTCTTTCCCTACCTGCTCTCCTCTGTGTGGCTGAGGTGCCAGTGCTGGATCCCCAGCCTCTGGCAGAGCCCGCTGCCAATCGCTGCCTGGTGATCCAGGCAGGATCCCTGGCCTCTGGCAGAGCCCATTGCCAGACAGTACCAGATGATCCATCCAGGATCCCTGGCCTCACCTTGCATGTGCTGGAACGTGACATGCCCTAACCCCATACCTCCCAGCAGCTCCTTCTGCTGCTCCTAGGAGTCAGCCTACCCCGAAACACCCACATCCCCTTTGTTTCTGGTGTTGCTGTTGTTATTCTGCCTGCTGGTGTTTAACCCTGCCCTGGATCTCATTCTGGGGGTGTTCAAAAATCTAGGTCCTGCCCTGTGCCCTGTGGATTGACCCTGTTTCTGCAAGTCCCACCTCTGAATTAACAGAGCAAAACATAATGCAGAAGTTCCCATTCTGAGTGGCCACTGATGTTCTGTTTAACTGGGAACTTCAATGCAGCCATTGTACATTTTTTTCTGTTTACCAACACGTGGTGGGTAGGAAGCCCAAGTGGAGCTGGGACCACGAGCAGTGCAGACCCACAGCCACTGGCCAGCAAACAGCACTGCAGCTGGGACCCTCCATCTGGACCCTCTGCCAGGACTGCATTCACTCCGCAAGAATCTGGGTAGGCTATGCAGGACAAGGCTGCCTCTTGCTTTTCCCGCTATCTATAACATTGGCAATAAATAATAATATTTTCATACAGTGCTTTGGATCTGTAGAGCAGCTGGCAAGCACTTGTTGGTGTAGGGCATTCTCAGAGGTTCCAGTGGCAGGTAGGGATGGGACCAGATCATGGGATACTCCATCAGGCAGTGCTGCCTCTTTAAAGGAGGAAGGAGGATGGCACGGAGATGGAGAGACCTGTGGGCTACTCACAGATCCTCTCTGATTCTTATCATCCCAACATTTTTGTGTATGATTCAACAAACTCCTTTGCTTGCACAACTTGCTTGATTTTCATCTCTGTGACTCAGGTGCAAATGATGGACTCACATTTGCAGTGAGAGAGCTGAGCCCTGTGGCTACAAAACCTCCCAGAGATCCTTCTTTGATTCAGCCTGGAGGACAGAGCCAGGCACTTCCCTCACAGAGGCCCTTGCAGAGGGAATGGGGTGAATGAGGGTGGCAGTTGGGTGGGTGTCACATGGGCTCTGTGACAGGGCTCCCAGGCATGGGCAAGGCTGGCACCTGCTTTCCACACCTGCAGAAAGCCTGTTAGAGTGTAGGGGGCTCCTGGACCCCCACTCTTCCCCCAGGAGCTCATCCTATCCTGCCCCCAAGGAAGATCTGGGATTTGCCACCCCAGGTTGGGCCCTGGCTTTGGGTAGCCAGGGTGGTCTGGGTGCTTGGAGGGGTGTGCTGTGCTCCACAGAGTAGGCTGCAGGGAAATGTGGGCACTCAGCATCTCTGAAAGTCCTGCCACAGGACTGTCCAGCTCCCCTGGGAGGTACCTCACGCTGGGTGCCTGTGCTTGGAGGTGACGCGCCTGAAAACACACAGAGTATCCAGGAGAGGTAGGGCTGTGGGAGGATTCAGGCAGGAGGATTGTTGTGGCAGGTAGAAAGATGGTGCCACTTTCTGTTCACGGCAGGGCCCTGTGTCTGTGGTGGCCTGGAGCTCCTGGGAGGCTTCTCCTCTGGCTCCTGGGCTGAAGGGGCTTTAGGGGACAAGCTGTCAGTGGTGCCCACTCCTGTTTGTAATTCTGGGGGAGGGGCAGCAGGGTGCCCTGTCCCAGGTTGGGGTGTGGGGCGTTATCTCCTGACAGTGCCCCGGTGTCAGTCCAGCAGTGACACCTGTCCCTGTCCCAGCCCTTAGAGGAATGAGGGCTCTAGGTGACACCTTTAGTTCCCGTGCTCCCCAAGACTGCGGGTGGGGAGGAGGTCAAGTGAGCCACTGCGAAGCCACAGCTGAAATGCAGAGCTGTGCCTGGCAGCGGGGCAGTGGCTGCAGGGGGAAGGAGGAGGAGCGGGCACAGGGCTCCCCCAAGGACAGCCCTGGCCTGGAGCTGGTGATGGGGACTGGTGTAGGGATGGAGGCTTGCCACCTCCCCTACCTCCTGGGCTTGGCCCCATTTCCAACGTGTCTTGGCACCATATGGCGCTTGCTTTATTTGTTCTGCTGCGACTTGGGAAGGAGGGCAGTGTTTCATTGTCTGGCAGAGGAGGTGGGACGCAGGCACAGGAATATGCCCGTGTCCCGTGGGATCACTGCCTGAGCCACGCACTCCACATCTCGTCCGAGCTGCAGGTCGGTGTCCTCATCCTTTACTCCAGAGGGGTTTCCCCGGAGAGTCGCTGCTGGAGATTCACCCACCCACGTGGGCACCGGAGCTGAACCGGCACCGCGTGTGCGGGAGCGTCCCGGTGCGGAGCACGACCGACACGCCACGGGACGCTGCCTGTAGGAGGAAAACGTGGCAGCGCTGCTCCTGACTCATCAGAGCACAGGCAGCAATCCTGCGACAGCGATGCCGGGCTTGCCCAGCACCAAAAAGTGACAGCACGCTCCACCCACCCCGGCTTGCGGGAGCAGGAGCCTTCTCCGCATGCCCGCGGTGTGGAGGAGCGGCTATCCCGCGGACATCTGCCCGTCCTGTTCCACGACACCCCAAATCTCGTCCTGCTGCCTCGCCCGCTGCCCCCACGCTTCCCCCGGCCCTGCCTTTCCCTTCCTTCGGCTGCCCAAGGCTCAGCTCGCCCCACGGAGCTCTGGGATGGGGAGGAAGGGGAGGAAGGGGAGAAAAGCTGCTCAGAGGCTGAGGCCCAGCCCTGCCAGATTTGCATATTTTTTTACTGGCTCCCAAACAAGACGTTTCTCCGGGGAGGTGAATGCAGCGCCTGCCGTCCCCGAGGGCGCTGTGTGCTGGGACAGCCGCCGCTATGTGCGGAGGGGCCGCGGTCCCGGCACCCACCGCGGTGCCGCTCCACACGCCGACGCTCCTCTGCTGCCGCAGGAAAAGCCTTTTCCTCGGTGGTTTCCAAATGCACGGGCTTTTACCGCTGCTGCCCTGGGACCAGGTCCGGTCCCTCTTGGCTCGCGGGAGTCCCGGCGGCGGCCGGGCTGCAGCCGCCTGCGCAAACCTGCTCATTTCTATTTTGTCACTAGAATTGCCACCGCATGTCCCTCCTCTCGTGTATAATTTAGTCGCATGAAAAGGAGCCGCGCGAGGAGGAGAAGAGGATGGGGAAACTTGCAAAGTCAGCCATGGAGAGGGAATCTGTGTCAGGAAGCATCACAAAGGGAGCCGGGGGATTGGCTCCGGTCGCTTCCATCGGCTGTGTGTGTGCCAGCCCCTCAGGAATCGCCCGGCGGCTCCTTCCCTGCCTGCGTCCCTCTCGCCTTCGCAGCGCTGCGGCCGGGCTGGGACAGCCCATCGCCGTTGCCATGGCTGCGGTGCGCGGAGCGGGGGGGCTCGACCGGGTCCCCCCCGCCGGAGCATCCCGCGCCTTCCTCCCGCGTCCTCCCCGCCGCCCCCATCGGACCCGCTCCGGCCCCACCACGGCCACAGCCGCAGCGTGGATTTGACACCCGTGGGATTAGACAGGGCTGTGCCCGCGGGAGAAGAAGGAGGAGGAGTAGCGAGCAGGGCAGCTCCGGGCTGGGCGGCCGCCAGCCGCCCCGGGGAGGGCCGGGAGGGCGGCGGGCAGGTAGGGCGGGCAGTGCGGGGGGAGCCGGGGCCGCTCCCCCGGGA
>VWZG01004955.1:133237-151660 GCA_013396735.1 Grallaria varia | reverse complement strand
CGAGGAGGGATGGGGGATGTCCGGAGGGTGGGAACCGGGTGGATGCGGAGAGGATTGGGGGGTGTCCGGAGGGTGGGAACTGGGTGGGTGCGGGGAGGAGGGATGGGGGGCGCGGGGCCGCTGCGCGGTGCTCTGGCTCCCTCTGCTGCCCCGCACTGCGCACCGCAACGGGGGCGGAGCGGAGGGGCAGAGCCCGGCGGGGCCCTGAGTTTGTCGGGACTCGGCCGTGGGGAGCGAAACGGGGGGTGGCCTTGCCTGGGGACCCAAGCCCCAAGGCCCGCCCCGCGGGGCTACTGAGCCGGACAAAGAGGGCTGCCCGGGATGGTGGTCCCTGGGGAGCGCTGCCAGCACCAGCAGTGTCCCAGCCAGCCCCACAGAGGCGGACCGTGGGGTGAGGGCACAGGGACAGTCCCCAGCCCCCCGGGTCGGCAGGTTGGGCCACCCCGATGCCGGTGCGAAGTGGAGTCCCAGCAAGGGAAGGGACCTTGACCTTGCTTGCAGCCTCCACATTGTCCCACAGGAGCATGAGTGATGCTGTGTCCCCGTGGGCAGCAATGGCCTTGGCCACCCAACGCCTCCTGCCCACGGCCTGGCTGCATCCCGCTCCTCATCCACATCCCAGCTGTCGATGTGAAACAAAGCTGAGGGATGCTGAGGGATGGGGACACTATGGGGACATGCACCATTTTGCCGTGGGCAGCGGGTACCAGCGCCTCAGGGCTTGGTGCTGATCTCAGGGGTGTGGGGCTGCTCCGAGGGGAGGGATGCTGCGGTGCAGAGACTGGCATGAGAATGGCAAGAGGGTCCTTGCCTGGTGTTTTGCAGCTGCCCATTGCCATTGGGACTTGTTAAAAGCTCACTTCTATGCAAAGCTGTTCCCCAGTGCTGTGGGATGTCAGCGGCACAAGGGTTAACCTCGCTTTCCCTCCCTGTCGGTGCCTGGTCTGGGATAACCTCGTTAGCAGCGGCAGCAATGCCCCTGGGACAGAGCAGCCCTATAATATAAACTGGAGCTGTGCGCTGGGAAATGGGCTGCGCTGCCTCGGAGGGCTCTCCCCACCACGCACCAGCCCACAGCCACTCAGGGTGTCACAGAGGGGAGAATCTAGACCAGGCACTTGGGGACAGGATGGGTTTGTCCCTACAAGGCTTGGCACTGTTTGTGAAGCTGTGCCCACAAGGGGACAAATGCCATCAGTCCTGTGTAGGACTCCCTGAGGGTACTGGCCAGCCCAGCCTCAACCCCACAGCTTGGGGGGTCACCTCTCTGTCCCCCAGGACTCAATTCTTCCTCCTTGGCTGCCTGCAGTGTGTGTGAACACAGGGACCTTGGCACCACTGCTGTGCCAACCACGCCAACCCCAGCCCAGCGTGGGGTCTGGGGATACCCAGTGGCACCCTCCTGCTGGGCAGTTCCTCGGATGGGCTGGGAGCTCCCACCCCCCTTCCCGGGGCTGGCACTGGTGTGGGTGCCCAAGCATTGTTTCTGCCTGTGCTGTTGTGCCACAGGCCAGTTTCTGGTGGCCACCTCCCCGTGCCGCGGGAGAAGATGGGTTCCGTATGCTGGAGCATTCATTCCCTCTGCTGATCGACAGCTTGCGGTCTGGCTGAGCAACCCCAATTGTTCGCAGTGCGCCTGGACAAAGAACTGCCTAGAGAGATGGCAAGGCTTAGGAGCAGAGGACATGCTAGGAATAATTCCACTGCCTTGGACACCACCAGTGTTTTCCCCCCATCTACTGCAAGAATGGGAGGCAGCAGCTCAGTTTTTTGGGCAGGGTGGGATGCCTTCCCCCTGTCCCAAGCAGGGCGGGTGCAGAATCCTGTCCCAAGGCAGGCTGAGGGTTCTTTCCTGGGAGCATTTCCTCAACTGTTGCAGGGTGCTGTGCTGAGTGCTGTGCTCACCCAACTGCTCTGCTAAGGGGATAAGGAGCCTTTTCCCGGAGCAAGGGCCATGGGAACCCCAGGGAGCCCCAGGCAGGCCCTGCAGGTCACTGTCCCCAATGGGCACAGTATGGTGGTGGTGTTGCCCTGGGGCCTCTGATACGCTCAGGGCTGCTGTTCCCAGGCAAGACAAAGCAATTTGTGGAGCTGCAGTTCACAGCTGGTGCTTTTGTTGGGTGCTGTGTTACCCCAAAACCTGGAGGAATTGGAGAGGAGGACAGCATGGAGTGAGGAGGGGCAGAACTGGCTTCATCAGCCACACCGTGCTCTGTGGAATTAACGCCACCATGGAGGCAGTGCCTTCCCTGAGCTGGTGTTCAGCCGGGCCAGGCACGGCATGCTGCAGACTCTGCCTGGCCCTGGGCTGAGCTCCAGCTGCGTTGGGGCCATTACCTGCCATTTCTGCTCTCTGGCTCATCTCACCTGCCATGGCTCCCACCCAGCTGTTGGCCAACCCTGAGATTTGTCACCCTCTTTTGCAAAGGGGAAAGTTGGGACAGCAATACAGACCAAGCTGAAAGCCTTCAGCATGGAGAGGCTCCCAGTGAGGTCTGTGGAAGCCAGGAGGTGCCATGGGAGCTCTGCCAGTTCCCACACGACCTGCTCAAGGTCAGGCAGAGCCAGCAGTGAGCCCTGGTTCCTTCCTTCTCTGCCAGCCCACGGGCTCGCAGGCGGGAGTGGAGTCCATGTCTGCTCTGCTCCCTCCGAGCAGTGAGAGGGCGGCCGGCGCTGCTGAGGCTTTTGTTCTTGGGGTTTGGAGGGCTCCTTCTCTCCTGAAGAGCGCGGCATCGGCATTTCCAGCGGGGAGAAGATGCTGCATCCGAAAACATCCCGGTTCCGGTCCCCCTGGTCTTTAGCATCTGACATGGCTGAGAGTCACAACAGCATTGAATTCCCTGGAATTCCCTGTGCTGGGAAATGACAGAATCCAGAGTGCAGCCCCTGTCTCCACTGCTCCGCAGTGTCCGGTGGGGGCTGGCAGGGATGAGTTGGGGGGTGCCTGGGGGCATGGGACCCCCATTGCTGTCTGGTTGCTGGGGCCACTCTGCCCTCTCCTGCAGGCTCAGGAGAGATTGCCTGGAAGCTTGAGGTGTGATAAGGTGACCCCTGAGGCATCAGAGAATCCCACAGCAGCGAGTGGGGCTGCGCAAGCATTTGAGTATGCAGAGGGGGGGGTTGACTGTGGGGGCTCCAGCGTGGCCAAGCTGCTCCTGCCCCGCTGCAGCCAGGAGGGCCCACGTGTCCTCACCCGGCAGGAGCTGGGCCAGGGATGGGGGTGCTCAGGCACGGCCACCCCCAGAGGAAATGGGCCGGGAAAGCCCTTGGGGAGGCAAACGGCTGCAGGAGTACGGTTAGCTGCACCCCAGGCTGGCGAGGGGCCCCTGCTTCCCCTGCGCCCGCTGTGCCGCCGAGATTAGCTCTCGGCTGGCTGGGCTTGACGGGCAGGCGGAAGGGGCCACGTGCGCAAGCACCGCGGGGCCGCCCGGAAACCCGGGCAAAATGGGCACCACAGCAGCTCCTTCGCTCCCTCCTGCTGCAGCTCAGGCCCTGCTCGGCCCTCCCCACGGCTGTGCCCGCTGCCCGCCAGCTCCTGGCGCAGGGACATTCGCCATGGTGCCCTGTGCCGCCAGCGCGGCCGGGGCTGTGCCGTGCAGGAGAGGCATGGCTGCCATGCTGCTCCCCGTCACGCTGCTTGCTGCTGGCTGGCCTGACTGGGATGGCGATGCAGTTCCACCATGGTTGGCATCACCCTGTGCCACTGGGTCCAGCTTCCCTCTACGCCCCTTCCCCACGGGGGCTGCCAGCTCGGCTCACGCACAGCCAAGTGCGTGGGATGAAAGGGCGCTGCCGGGTCCCCGGGAGCGCTGGTGGCAGCGGGAAGGTCACACCACGCCGCACATGCCGGCGATCAGAGCTGCCCGTGGGGACCGCGGGGCGGCACGGAGGTGACCCCTGCACTCGGGGTCAGCGGGCCGAGGCGTGCGTCAGCCCCCAGAGGCTTAATCCCAAGCGGGCAGGGGGAGGAGGAGCGCGGGGGGACGGTGGGTTCCTGACCCACACTGAGCCTGGCATCTTCTGCGCAGGGCCAGGGCCCACCTCCCGCCGTGACCCGATAGGGTTGAGTTGGTGCCGCCCTGGCACCGGGAGGGCGAGGAGAAATAATGGGAACAGGCAGCAGAGAAAGCGTAAAGCGAAATAATTCCTTTTGTCTTGAGGCCTTTGGACTGCTTCTCCCCGAAATAGCTTTTCCTGCCATCCAAAAGGAGATGGAATATTTTGTAGAATATTATTTCAGAGGGGGTTGTTTTAATTTTTACAGTAATCATGTGACAAAGCTTTAACTGCTTGTGACTGGCCTGATATGTGAGAACAAGAATAAATCCCATACCTGGGTTTGCCAGCAGGATTCCCCATTTCCCAAACGCATGGCTCAGCCTGTGCCTGCTGTTGGTCCCTGTCACCCCCACAGCACCAAAAGAAATGCAGTGCAGGGACACGCCGGGTTTGCTGCAGCTGAAGACCCGCGGGTGAAGCTGTGAGTTGCAGGGAGTTTTGTGCTGCTTTTCGCACAGAAACGGTCTGTTTGGGATGGGTTTAACTGGAACCAGCTGCAGGCTCAAAGCAGACTCGCAGGACTCCACGGGACACTGAACCCCTTCAGGTGGAGGCTGGAAACTGAGTCTCTTCCTGGGATCTTCCCTGGTGATGCAGTTTATTCCCTCCACTGCAACTGCCGAGGTTTGTGCCAGGGACACGGAGGTGCCTCGGAACATCCCAGCAGTGGAAGGAGCTGTTAGGGGAGCTTTCTACAACCTCATGCCATGGGAGGAGGCTTCAGCCAGCTCAGGCTGCTGGACAACTCACCAGCGTGGACGTGGGAGGAGCCTTGGTGACTGTAACATCACCCACTGCCCCAGGTCAGGTCTGGGCAGCCCTCTGCGTCCTGATGAAGAGCTCATGCTCGCCCTCAGACAACCGGAGAGCTGGGCTAATGGTATTTCATGGGGTTTGGACATATGTCCACTGGGAAAACGGGCTGGATCCGACTGTGCAATGTCACACAAGCTGCAGATTAAAGAGCAGCACATCCAAATGAGATTTATCTAGTTACCCCCCGAGATGTCGTCCCCCTGTGCACAGAGGCAGATGTTTGGTTGTTTAAGATTTAAAATCACCTACCACTGAGATACTTTCCCATAATGAGGCACAATTGGGAAGGAGCTAATCAACACGTTTCTTAATATGAGAGAAGGGAGAGACTCGAAGGGAGCACTAAGTGACTCACCAGGTTAGATGCTCTCCTTGCTTCCCCTGTCCTCCCTGCTTAATTCTTTTAAGTTTGAAAATGATTCTTTGCTTCTGTTTCTCTTTTTCTTACAAAATCAAATTCTGATACAAACGGAGCAGGATGGGAATGGGTTTATTTCTTTGCTATTTTAGTACAAGTATCAACATATTTCTGACCACAATTTCTTATAATAGTGTATAAAAAAAGGACATCTATGGGCTTGTAGGTGCTTTGAAAAAGCTGAAACTTTGCCAGAGTTTCAAGTTCTGAAGGATTGATGGGTCCTCCTGGGCCATGACACTGCTGCTCACTGCACAGCTTGTCTTCTCTTATCAGGGTGTGAGCGTCAGCTGGGAAAGAGCAGATCTGCAGGCTCACGAGGAGGAATTAAACATCCTGGACAGATGTCGGCTCAGGTCTGTGCAGTTTCAGCTGAAGCTTTCCAGGCTGGTTTTGACCCGTTCCATTTCATGCAGAAAGCTGTAGAACTGGGGCAAAGTTAACTCTGCAGAAAATAAACAAGAGACATCAAGTCTTAAGATTTCAGATTGCGCTTCCAGCATTGGCGAAACTATTCCCATGCTACTATGGAGCAACTCGTGTAGACCTAAGCTGGGCAGGATTAGCCACCTTGACTCCCAGCAGCTGGGTCCTTATGCTGGCTGGACTGGGATCTCCTAACAGCACTCCACACTGGGGAGCTTGTAACTTTTCTCCTCTGCTGTTCTGCTCTGACTACTCTTCAGTGCTCCATGGCAGATCTGTGTTTACTGAGGCACAGCTGGGAAGATGCCCAGATGTTCCTGAACACTTCCAGAGTGCCAGCAACAGGGAGAGGCCTGGGCAGGAGCAGTGGAGAGGCTGGGGCAGGAGAGGCTGCAGTGATGGAGGTGCTAGAGCAGGGAAAGGCCAGGGCAAGAGTGGCCATGGCAATGGAGAAACTGGCAGGAGTGGCTGCAGTGATGGAGGTGCTAGAGCAGGGAAAGGCCAGGGCAAGAGTGGCCATGGCAATGGAGAAACTGGCAGGAGTGGCTGCAGTGATGCTCTTGCAGTGATCCACCCCCAGATCCTGCTCCCAGACTCCCCCACCTCCAGCAGTACCCAGAGTCCCAAACTGCTGCACAGCTTTCCCCGTGCTTCCTTCTGGTCCAGAACGTTAACTCACCAACATACACGTTTTCCAACTGGCTCCCTTTTTTAATCACCAGCTTCAGCTTGGGGGAAGCAAAAACAGAGGTATTTCAGTTCAGAGACCTGTAACTGAGCACCAGGAGAGGACAGCAGGGCAGGAGTCCGCTGTGAATTTCAGACTGCTGCACAGCACACACATCTTTGATGGGCTTTTCAAGACGTGTCACTATAGGAACAGATTCCCTGGGCATTGGGAGGATCTCTGGAAGTCCTTGATCCTATTTCCCCTCCCTTCCCAAGATGGCCTGATCTTTGCTAGACTGAAGTCTTTGAACAGCTTTTCAGAGTGGGCCACACTTCTGTGATACCTCATTTCTTCAGAGGAGGAACAAACAGCAGCGTGCCTGCTCTCTGCTGGCAGAGGCACTGGGAGCCTGAAGCAGATACAGTCACAGGGGCTGTTCTTATGAGACCCAGCCTCCCTCTCCCTCCTCTCACAGCCGGTGCTTCCCACATGCCTGGCTGGTGCTTGTTCCATAACTGCACTACAACCTGAACTCTCTGATGTGGGAGATTTACCTGCAAGAAGATACTTCCCACTTTTTCCAGCTCACTGCTCCCAGCAGTCACTGTGAGTCAGAAAGAAGAGAAAGCAGATAATCTGTCAGTTAAACGGCGAAATGAAAAGTAATTTAGCTGAGAGCTGCTGGTGGGTGTCCCAACACATTCAGCTCATGTTGTAGATCTATTACCTCCAAACTTCCACTCCATATCTATCAGCTGGTTAATCATCAGCGTCTGACCCACAGCCAGGCGTGTCAGGGTGGGGGAATTCACTTTCCACTGCAAAAACAAAAGACACACCAGCAACCAACTCAGAGAGGCCTCTGCTTGTACCTGAAATTTCAACAAGAGTCAGAACCGAGCCAGAGGACGGGAGAAGCCCAGAGTGTAGGGAGAACTAATGTGGTCGGGAGAGCCTTCAGAGGTGTTTGAGTCCTGCCAGGATTTCCAGCTGCCCTGTCTCTTCTGTCAATGAAACTCACTGGTTTTGTTTTAACACTGGTTCAGTGTAACAATATCTGTGCAAAAAGCCATGTGTTCATGTAACTGCGTGACCTCAGGGCTCAAAGCATGGGAAGCACAAAAATATCACATGAAAGCCACAAAGCAGTGTAGGAACTGTGACACTGCTGAGGGAGAGGCCATGGCAAATCAGGGGTACCATCAGACAAACTGCTCCTTATTAGTTACTTGAGGACCTTCAGTTCAAAATCCTGAGCTGGTTTTGAAGAAAATACCCAAAGTGCCGACATGTCTCAAGAGCACAACGGGGTTTTATGAGTTCCCACTCACAAACTGACATTCTGCTAGCTTAGAAACAAGCAAAAATATATGAATACCTGCTCTGCAAAATAACTGGCCTTCTCGTCACTGAGGCCTGTGGGAGAGAACATATGAGATTACTATATGAGATAAATATTATTTTTTATTTAGTGAAAGTCAGGTGACCTACCTAGAGCTATAAAATCTGCTCTGACTTGTTCAGAAGACAAATTCCTCTTCAGGGCACCTGAATAAACAACACCAAGAAGAAAAATCACTTTTATTGAGTCAAACCAATCTTTACTGAGTCAAACAGAGGCAGGGACGAGACCTGGTGATGGAAAGCTTCTGTTCCTAGGCTGTGTTTTGAAGCAAACCACAGCTCCTCAGAGCTCGGAAACCCAGTCGTGCCTGCCGGTATCTTTTGCAGATGCCCAGCGCTTTAAAAGTCCGGGCTCTGGGAGTGCCTGGGAGAGGGCGAGATCCCATTGCAGGTATCCATGGGAACAGCGGCAGCGGTTGTGTTTTGAAGCTGCTGCTTTCTCTCCTGTAGCCGCTTTGCTTGTTAAAGGAGAACTGTTAAGGCTGGCGGGCTCCTAATTTGACCTACCTGCTGTGTTTGGGATGATGGGTGTGAACGTGCGCACATAACACTTTCCCCCGCTGCGCCTTTCCCCTTTGTTGTGGGGCACAGGCAGTGCAGGGACCTTTACAAGGATTCTGCTCTCTGAAGCCAAGAGCAGGAATCTCATAAATTCAAGGGGACTGCCAGCCCCACGTGGCTTTCCGGCTGTGTAGCACAGAGGCAAAGTTCTCTGCTGTGATCCGTTCTGATACTGTCCCTGGCATCCCAGAGCTAAGGAGAAGTTACAAACGGGATTGAAGCCAGAGCACGTGAGCAGGAACGATGAGATGAGGGCACCGAGGCCTGGAATGGGGATGGGAGAAAATGCCGATTCAACACTAAATCCCCCTGGGACTGTTGTAGGAAAGGAAATTATTTATTGCTATGCCTGCATGGGAGATATGGCTCGAAGAGTTTAGAAGAAATACAGAGAACAGTTGTGCTCAGCATCAGGGATGTGAAGGAAGCTACAGGGAACCCAGGGCTGAAGGGTAATAGCAAGGGACTATTAATAACAAGAAGCATCAATGGGATGAACATGCCGTGGAGTGTTTGATGCATTACCATGTCAAACGGCAGCCGCAACATCACAATAATCTCATAAAGTGCTAGAGTCTGGGGTATTGCAGGGGAATCCCCCCAAACCTCTTCTCCACTGTTTATGAATGAGAAAGTGCTGGACACATTAACTGTTTCTCTAAAATAAGACTGCAAGGTCAGATGTCTCCTACCCATGGCCTAGAACTGCACTGGTCCTTAGCCCACTCCAAACGAGTGCACACTGTCCTATCTGTCTCCAACCGCA
Source organism: Grallaria varia (assembly GCA_013396735.1). NCBI lineage: Eukaryota > Metazoa > Chordata > Aves > Passeriformes > Formicariidae > Grallaria > Grallaria varia. The sequence goes on along the minus strand of VWZG01004955.1, from coordinate 142,540 downwards.
CTTGTCCTTGGAGGAATTACAGTCCTGGGTCACTTGGGTGGAAGTTCCTGCAGAGATTCAATGCTAACATGAGGCTGCCCCGGTCTGGCAAAAGGGATTTACAGGTACAGCTTAAACCAAGCACTGTCACAACATAGATATTTAAGGGAGTTTAGTTAAGCCTGTGAAATGTGTGTGCAGGCAGGGTATAAAGAATACAGAGAGTCATCCAAGAGGGGAAGTTTTGATCCTTAAGTGCTAAGTGCTGTATTAGCTGCCATTAGCACTTATTGTGCAAAGCAAGCCCCGCAGTTCAGAGACACACTTCGGGAGCAGCAGGAATGGATGGGACAGCTTGGCCTCAGGGCAGCATATGCAAATGCATCACTTACCGTTGGGTACCAGAAGAATACTTTTGACGATGTTTTTCAGGGGGCCCAAGCTGATTTTATTCATGGTGGCAAAGTCTGAGAGCTGGGTCAGAAACCTTTCTACCTGTTCAAGAGAAAGACCAGTGACACAATCTTGTCTCTCTTTCCGACCAGAGCTGCACTCACACACCTCCCGAGCTCTGCCTCACCTCCTTGGGCTCCGTCAGAAAGCGGAAAAGCACTTCGGTCAGGGCTGAGAATTGCTGCGAAGAAACAGGACAGTGTCAGAGTCAGGCATCAGCCACGCAGCAGCTCACCACCCCATCACCACCACGATCAGGTGGTGAGGTACCACACTGATCACTGGCCCCAGAGTCAGTCGGACCTCCCGTGGCAGCCCCATCCCTGGCATCCTGTGGTCCCTGTGGATGGGATTTGCTCATGGATGCTTTTCCAGAGCCTCTCAAAGGGTCTGTGCAGCTGGTGGCTGGCACTGCACTGGGCTTTTGTGACTTGTGGCTAATAGGAAGCTGATGTTCTATCTTGTGCAATCCAAAAACTGCGAGTGGGAAAAGATGCGAACATCTACTCTCATGTTTCAGAAACCCCATGGGGTAACCAAACTAACTCGGGAAAGGAAGAGAACTGGTTAAGGCTCTAGTCGCTGCCTTCAGTTTTCTGTGCGATCAGCAGGCAGGGTTGGAGAGGCTGCCTGTGTGGCAGAGCACCCCCAGCACTCTCCTCTGCTGGCCCCAGCACCAGCACTGGCCGTGACCTTCTGGGCCAGGCTGGCTGCTGCTGCCGTGGCTCATCCTGCCCTGCCCTCAGCCTCAGCCATGTAACAGAGATGGTACCGGGCTGACAACTTCGGTTCTGGGCAAGCTGGATTGGAAAAGCCTCAGCGCTTCCACAACTCCATCGCCCACTGACTCACGAGTTGCTCAGCCCCAAAAGCACAGCCCGTGTGCCGGTGACGTGGAAACAGACGGTACCAACGGCTGGGAGCATCGGCTTGGGGCCGGGAGTGCAGGCTGGGAAATCACAGAGAAAACGCTGCGTGGCCCTACCAGAAACCCCAGTGCTTGACAGGACCCCCCTGCCCACCGGGCCCTCCAGCAGCGTCCCTGCCCACGTCCGGAACTAGATGGTCCTTAAAGTCCCTTCCAGCCCAAACCATTTCGGGACCCCACGATTCCATGAACACCCCGCAAACAGCTCTGGCGTGCGCGGGGCTCTCCCGGCTGGGTCTGGGCTGTTCGGCCGGGAACGGGGCCACGCTGCCCACCCTGCCTCGAGCGCCGGGACACGCCCGAGGGGGGGACAACTGCCGGAGGGACCTACGGGGACCTCGACACCCGGTGGTACCGGGTACCGACGCTGCTCCGGGGCCGCGCTGCCGGGGGGTGGGGGGGTGTCCAGCCCCGCGATGCCAGGGGGGTCTGGCCCGTCCCGTCCGGCTGCGGCCGCCCCGGAGTCGCTGCCCCCGCCGCCCGCCCATCCCATGCCATCCCATCCCACCGCATCCCACCGCATCTCCCCCCGGCCCGGCGCACCTGGGCGCTGAGCTGGTTGAGGTTGTGCATGTCGCCGCTCACCGCCTCCGGTACCGGGTCGCGGGTGAAGTTGAGCAGCCCCATGGCGGAGGCAGCGGCAGCGGCAGCAGAGGCAGCTCCGCCCGCCCGGCACGGCCCGGCCCCGCCGCCGCCTCAGCCTGAGCATTGGCGGCCGCACTTTCCGCACCGCCGCCGCCCCGGAGCCGGGCTGGGGACACGCGGTGGCCACGGAGCACCCCGGGGTGGCCCCTCGGCCGCTGCACCCACAGCCCGGGCGCCCGCAGCGGGGCCGGTGGCCAGCGGGCTGGAGGTCGGGCTGGAGGTCGGGCTGGCAGCTGAGTAGTGCACGACTTTTTACTGTACAAAAAAATCCCATTTAAAAAATTTGTTTAAAACCTGTAGTTTATAGAGTGAGTGGTTTTCTTTCCCCTTCCCTGAAAATTCCACTTGGGAACTGAAAAGCTGGGCTTGCTCTTTCCCCTCCCAGCCCTGCCCGCCGACCAGCCCGGCACGGGCTCGGGGTGATGGCTGGCCCGGGGTCAGAGAGCCCACGTCCCACCGTGGGGCTCTGTGGGCGCCGTGGAGTGTTGGGTGAGGAAGCAGCAGCTCCGGGATGAGCCAGCCCACGTGCAGACAGTGCCCAAATGTCCCTGGGGTCAGGGTTCCATGGGGAGATTCTAACCTGATTCTCACCACCGCCTTTATGCAGGAGGTCTCCTTGACTCGGAGATGGATAGGAAAGCAAGGGAGCTGGAAAATCGCCTTCTCACCCCTTGTTACAGGGTGTCGTTTCTACGTGTGCTCGGGAAGAAAGCTTTGGTCCAAGAATATCGAAACTGGATGTATTCCTGCAGAGGACAATGGAGCTGATCCCACACTGGGAGACTCCCTTACCTTAAGCTGGTATTTCACATCTTTTCTCGAGCAGTAGCAAGAGTGTCCCAGGATGCCACTATCAGTGTGAAATCGTCTGGTTCCATTGATCAGGGAAGGTGTTCCCTGGCTGTTGGGGCAGAGGACAATGTATAAAAACCTTTGTGGAAGGTAAAACAGCGGCAACCCACGAGGCTTCTGGTTTATTACTGACGCTTGCAATTGCAAATGAGAGTATGGGAAATTTTATAGTGCTTTCATTGTGAAAATCTCCCACCAGTGGTTTATAAGCAAGGAGATAAGCAGCTAAGTACCATTGATGATGAGGAGTTAAGCGATATTTACTGGTGGTCTGGCTGAAAATAGCATCCGGCTTCCTTTTCCCCCCCTTTACCTCGAAGCCCAGCTGGGAGAGTTTCTGTTTCGTAGACCCAGGGTAGGAGTGTGCGTGTCGATTTTTGAGGTGAAAAAATTGGCTGTGGAAGTTCTTGGAGGATTTGGCCCTGAATATTTAGGACACCTTAAAACATGGTGCAGGTTTTTCATATGGGAACAATTTATCCTTTTCTGTGGTGAACCGGAACCGTCCAAGTCAGCATGTTTAAACCATTCCTGTCGCTAAAAATGAGTTAATTTGCACTAAAACTTCTTCAGGGAGATGGATGGAGAATGTAGCACAAGATGTCAGTGTGTGTGAGCACGAAATTCCTGTCTGGCTTTAAAATTCTCCTAAGTGAAAATTGGTAATTGCAGTTAATTATCGCACATTTTCATAACCTCCAGATTTTTTGTCCAGTGCTGTGTGGTCGAAACACTGAGACCAGGCAAGAGGCAGTTTTGCGCTTGGTTTGCAGCTGGGGTCGGCCGCGCAGGAGGAGTCTTGGGATGGATTTTTACTTCCCTGTCTTCCCAGGGTGATGCTTTAGGAGCTAATTAAGCGCGGTCTGGGTGCACGCGTGTGTGCGTGTGCGAGCACGCCGGAGCTTCGGCGGGCCGGTGACGCCAGCGCCGCGGAACGATTTCTCAGGCAGCAAACCAAATTCTTGAGGAAAGCTGAGTGGCAGGACCCAAGAAGAAGAGACAAGAAGAGCCTCGGCTGAATTGCGTGCTCATAACATCCTGTTCGAACAATCGCCAGGAAATTCGGTGCTCCCTCCTCCTGGAATATGACCTGGCTGCGCTGTGGCATGTGAGTGCCACCAGCCCCGGTACTGCGCGGGCGGCTCTGCGCTGCCAGGGCTTAATTCTCAAATCAAGAAGGATTTACTCGAATAAAAGGGAAGGTCGCAGGGTGATGGCCATAGTTATGGGGGCGCCTGGTGGGGGATGGCGCCCAGCGCGCCGGGCAGAGCCCCAGGGCTGCTCTGGGGGTGCAGGCAGTCATCAGCCCATGGGTGCTCCTGCCAGGCCATTCTCATGCAGAACGTGTCACTGATGGTCTCATCAGAGCTGTGGACGGGCCAAGGACAGTTTGGAGTTGCAGGTATGTGCCCTTTTTCACCATAAATACCAGAATAAAAGCAGCGAACAAAGCAAAGGGGACCCAGGCACACACACAGATGCACACACGCAGGGAAATAGGGGCTGAAAACCGTGCTCTCCAAACCATGTACCCTGTTTGGGATGCATTTTTTACCTTCATTTCACATGTCAAACATGAAAAACTTGTCAGCCAGGGAAAGGTCCTTATTATGTATTCCCAAGGAATCAGATCTTTGGGTGTCCCCATCCTTTAGTGTGATGCCACTCTTTATGCCAAGCTCTACCAGCCCTTTGCAGTTGCTCCCAGGTCAGCCTTGCAGCTGATGTGGGGAGCGTTCCCTGCACTTGCCAGCCTGGGAAAGGCCTGGAAAAGGTAAGAGCATGTGAAGAAGATGGGAATAAAACTCAGAGGCGTTTCACCCAGCTGGTCTGAGCCCACCTGCTCTCTGGGTTTTCTGCCCACCTTCAGTGTCTGCTTTGGGCTGAAAGCACTCAGAGAACATCTCTGGACACAGTCTGAGGGATGCTGTGACTCCTCCTGGCTGCCCGGCTGAAACTTTGGAGGAGCTAGTTCTGTTCCCATGGGATAAATAAGATCTCTGAGACCAGGACTTCAGTTTCCCTTGTGGTTTAATGCCCCTTCCTCTCCCCCATCACACTTTTCATGTTTTGCTCCCAGACAGGCACTGCTGCAGGACTAACTGGCTGCCAGCCTTGCGTGTGAAGCTGGAGGGGAGCTGAGAGCTCCACTGCTGGGCTCTGGCACACTCTTGGCCTTGCAACCACAGGCAAAACCCTCCCTCCCTCTGCTGGGTCCCCTGGCCCTGAGCAGGGACCATAATCCCTGACCCAGGGAGGCAGGAGCAGCCCCAGACCTGGCACGGATGGAAGGGGGCTCTGCTGGCAGCTGCCTCCCAGGAGCAGCATTTCTCTTTATAAAAGTATATGTGCTTAGGAGGGTGGTTTGGGGAGGCCTCGTCACTTCAGATTAGGCTGTAGCAGGCGTATCCTGTTTTCTAGGAAAAAGAGGATTTTGTGGCCAGCTTTGTTAGAGAGGCATTGAAGATTTTTCTTTGTGTGCCGTAGCGTTTGAAGTTTACAGGCGGGTAGCTGCAGACTTGCTAGATGTTCTGGTTACACGGATGACACTTATTTTTAACCTTGTTTTTATTAGAAGTTTGTATCATGTGGGCCTGGCCAGCCCACAGGAAGGGTGAGAAACTTCTTGTAGGAGGGATAACACTTCCTATCTCCATGTAAACAGCAATTGCCCCCAGATGGGAAAAGCCAGCCCAGCTGTATGGAAGGCTGGGGCTGTATTCCCACATATGGCAGCAGGATGAGGCTCTCCCACAGTGGGGACAGACGTTGCTTCCAGCAGCCAGAGTCCTGCTGGGTGGCACAGCTCTCTCCAGGCTCAGGAGAGGTGCTGGGGATAGGAGAGCACCTCCAGGGAGCTGTGGTGAGGAGCAGCTGGTCTCTGGGAGCTGTGATGGAGCAGCGCTGGTGGAGCTGGTGGAGAGGCAGGTGGCCGATGCAGGGCTGAGGTGAGGCTCAGGCCACGAAGAAGCCCATGGAAGAGGAGGACACATCCTGTGGGACATGCTTCTGTGGGGTCTTGCAGTGAAGAATGTCAGGCCGTGAAAATGATGTTACTGCAGGCTGGGAAAGAGCTGCTGAGCTGTGTGTAACACTGACCTGGGAACCCCAAAGCCTGAACCCAGCAGGAGCATCACCACTGACTTCAGCGAAAGGAGAAGTTCCTCCTGCTCCCAGCCCCAGCATACAACTGTCCAAGGTGATTTAATGGTGCTGGTGCTCCTCGCTACCTGAGAGAAAACTAAACAAGAACTCAGCCAGTACCAGGACCTGGGAATCTGGGACCCACAGATCCGGAGGTGACAAGGTTGCACTGCTGACAGCTGTAGGTAATGACACATAAATATTTGCTCAATCACTTTGTTTGTGGAGGATCTCCAGGCATGCTGTGACACACAGAGTAGGTCCTGACTCTAAGCCTTGGGTGCAAAGCAAGAAAAGGGAGGTGGTGGGAGCCAGAGCAGAGCTGCAGGCAGGGAATGGTGTTGGTCTGCCTGACCAAGAGAATTTTAGGAAGAAATTTGAAATGGGAGGAATGGGTGGACAGAGAGGAGCTGAGCCTGGTTCCATAACCCAGGTGCACTTCAGAAAAGGGACTGGCTGAGCAGCCTTCAGTGAGGAGGATTCAGGTTTGGGAGTGAGGAGTTATACCAGTGGAAGGACTGGTATGGTCACTGAAAAGATGTGAAAGATGAGGAGTCACTTCTCATGTGAATGGATATTGCCAGTCCTGACTGTGTTATAGTGGCAGGAACAGCTTCTTCAGCTGGTCATTCACCAGCTCCATGGATCTGATATGCCAGACAGATGGGGAATGGCTCTCGCTGGAATGATTTCATACAGAAGCTGGGCAGGCCAGCCTGGCTGCCAGTGGGAGTTCCTCAATCACGGGGAGGGATGTGGTATGCAGAGGATGTGCCACCTATGGCCAGGGGTGGGGAGGGACCCCCCACCTCTCCCTCCCTGCTCATATGTGCTGTGGCCATGCTGCCCAGCTCCTTGCAGCTGCTCCAGTGATGGAGCAGAGTGGCTTTGCCCCATGGCCATGTCCCATAACTGCTCCATGCTGGAGAGCCATAGGGGTGGTGGAGAGCAGCGAGGGAGCTGATCTGGTACCCACCTGGCAGAGGCTGCTGATGTCAGCCTTGGCACAGCAGGAGCTGCTGAGAGCCTGGTGTGGGATACCAAGACTGTCTGGGAGGAGCCTGGATATAAAATCCTCTGTATAGGTACCTTGTTTCTCATGGAATGTCTCTTGATTTTTAAGAAATAAACTCACAGCATCTCTCTGTGGTGTGTGTAGCAGAGACTGGGAAAGGATCAAGGTTTGGCTTATCGTCTGCCAGAGCTGCTTTGTCTGGTACCAGGCCTTTCCCACAAGCAGTTTGTCCAGCCGTTCTCTCCTGAATTAAATGATAACTGAGGGGCAGAGAAGGAAAGAGGGCGTTTCGGCCGGCGGGAGATTGATGGCAGGTCAGCGAGGCCAACAGCAGCAGGAAGGTTTCCGTAAAAAGGGAGAGGAGCCTGTGGATGCTGGAAGGGCTGATTCCACCCTCACAGTGCCCTGGAAACTCTAATGAGCACAACCTGCAAAAGCATTTCCCTTTCCCAAATCTGGAAAAACAAACGGGAGTAACATCTATTCATTTGTTTTAATCTCTTCCCCTGTGCTGCGAATTTGCTTTAGGTTTATATGGTGAATATTTGTTTGAATAGTGATGTTCAGTGTGTCCCCAAGGGCTCACCCAGAGAGGATTTCTCAGCTCCTCTGGTTCACTTGCAGATTTTTTTTTGCCTTTGATGCCAAGTTTTTCATGCTTGTGTTCTGCAGGAATGGAGGGGTGGGTTGGGATAACCTGCTGTACAGGCCCGGGGCTGCTCCACACGCTTCCTGCAGATTTCAGACACTTTGGCTAACTAAGTTTTCCTCCTGACCTTGAAAGTTCATTTCTGTCACACCAGGATAATCATATTCCTTTTCTTGCTGGCATATACTTTTCTGCTAGATCTATAAGTAATAACAAACGAGCAGAGAAGATTATACCCCACGTGGACTCCGGATGCTTTGTCTGGGGCAGGAGAGGCGCGGGCTGCGTCCCTGGCCCCGGCGCAGCCCTGCAAGTGTCTCGCCTCTGGACGGGAAAGGGAAAGAGCAAACAAAAACTGAGTGTAAAACTTGTGAGGCTTTGTCTGCCCACGGCGGGCTGCGCGGGGTTGTGCTGCTCGGGGCTCTGCGGGGCATGGCGCTGCTGGAAACCGCGGGGCAGAGGGGTGGCTCGGCGGGCGAGGGCTCTGCCCGGTCCCGGGGTCTCCCTTCTCCCCCGGGGGATCTCCCCTGCCTCGGGGCTGAGCTGCGGGGCGCTCCGAGGGCCGAGCGCTAGAGGAATGCTGAGGGTTAGGGGGGATGCTGGGCAGTGATGGCCACACAGGGACGCCGGCGGGTACCAGGGTATGGGGAGCTCCGGGCGGGTGTGAGACATCAGGAGGGTGTGGAGCACTGCGAGAGGGATGCTGAGCCCCGGCGAGGGGATGCTGAGTCCCGGGGAGGGGATGCTGAGCCCCGGGGAGGGGATGCTGAGCCCCGGTGAGAGGATGCTGAGTCCCGGTGAGAGGATGCTGAGTCCCGGGGAGGGGATGCTGAGTCCCGGGGAGGGGATGGTGAGAACGTGGAGGGGATGCTGAGCCCCGGGGAGGGGATGCAGGGCGCCCGAGACAGATTTTCGAGGAACCGGGAGGGTGGGAGGATGTGGGGCACTGGGCAATGAGTAGTCCCGGGCGATGCGGGGCAGCGGAGGGGACACACCGGGACCCCGATGGTGCGGAGCCACGGGGGAAGGATGCGGCGCCCCGGAGGATGCGGGCCCTGGGGGAATGCGGTACCCCGAGGGCTGCGGGCCCGAGGGGCGAGGGGGGCCGGGCGGGTGCGGTGGCGGTGCGGGCCCCGCGCTCCCCTCCCCCGCCGTGGGGCGGCGAAGGAGGAGGAGGAGGAGGAGGGGCTGCCCAGCACGGGCAGGGTTAAAGCGCCATGTAACCGGAGCGCGGGGCTGTCGGGGGCCGGCCGGGGCGCGGGAGGCGGCGAGCGGCGGCGCGGCCCCGCTGGACGGCGCGTCCCGCCGCGGCGCAGGTGANCAGCGGGCGGGGGGCTGGCGGGTCCCGCCGCCACTTGTTGCCGGCGCTCGGCTCCAGGGCGTGTTGGGGGGGATCGGTGCTCGTACAGCCCCGGGCATGGTCCCCGCCGTCCCCCTGAGTCCCGCCCACCCCTCCGGTCCCGTCGCAACTTTGGGAGTTTCTCCGCCAGCCCCGGGGGCGCGTCCCGGGACTGTCACAGCGGGGCCGCTGCGGGACCCCCCGCGACCCGCGGGGCTGAGCCGGAGGCTGCGGCGAGAGGGTCCCCTCGCTGACACGACGAGGGATGGCTGCGGGGCGGGGGGATTCAGGGGGGCCGG
>VWZG01004955.1:113104-133224 GCA_013396735.1 Grallaria varia | reverse complement strand
CGGGGTCCCCCTCCCTGCTCAGCCGCCCCGGCCAGCGCCGCCTCCAGGCCGACGGCACCGGGGGGAGCTGCCGGCGGTACCGGGACGCGGTGGCGCTGCTGCCCGGGCCGAACCACCTTTGTTTTCGGGTCTCGGTCGGGGATCTGACGGCGCATTTTCCTTCTCCGTTGGCAGGAAAAGCATCTCCCGACGGCGCCTCAGGCGCGAAGCCTCCCCGGGGCCGGGCCGGAGGGACGGGACGGCCGGGACAGGTACCGACCCGGGGCCTCTGCTGGCATCCGCCTCCTGCCGCAGCCGGGGGGGAGCCTGGTGGGATTGGAGCATCGGAGATGGAAGAATGAGGTTCGGAGCGGCCCCAACGTGGCGCACAAGGACCGGGAAGCCGGGAAAGGGGAGCGTCCCCTGGGCAAATGGTGGTCCTGGGGCGAGCGGTGATCCTACACTGACCTCCCTCGGAAGGGGACAGAGGGGGCGGCTGGAACGTGCTGCCCTGAGTAGAACTCGCCTTTCCTGCCTGAGTTTCTAGTTTCCTTATTTTTAATGAACTGTGGGGGTGTGAGCCCGGGTATCCCGGTGTGGAGCTGCGCGGGGCCGGGCCGGGGGGGCGATTGGAGCAGCGAGGTGTCATTGTCATCGCTTTACGTCCTCTTGTGCAGGGGGAAGATGAAGCAGTGACTGCTCGGGACAGAGGACCTGCCACCCCTTAGCGGGACCCACCTGTGCGCCAGAGCCCCCAAGGCTGCCGGCCCTGCCCGCAGCCCCCAGCCCTGCCCGCAGCCCCCAGCCCTGCCCGCAGGCAGCCCCTGCCCCACGCCGGGGGGCTCGGGAGGACGGCAGGTCACGGCCCGGCGGGATCCCAGCGGGATGAACATGGTAAAGAGCCCGGAGCAGCTGGAGCAGCGCTTGGCAGGGATGGTGGCTGTCCGAGGGACGTCTCCAGCCTGGTCTGCGCTGGGAGAGGAGGGGCTGGTTTGTGTTTTGTTTTGTTTCCTTTCTTTTAGCCCAGCTTTGGCGAGTGGCAGCGGGGAGAGCCGGGGTGGGCGCCGAGGGCTGCGGGGGGAGCGGAGCGGGGCAGGAGGAAACCGAGGGAAATGGAGGGAAGTGCCGGAGCGGGAGAGCCGAGGGGCCAGGCACAGGAAGCGGGCAGGGGGAGCCTGCCCTTCGCCCCTTGCCCTTCCCTGCAAGCACATCTGCGAAATGGGCCTTTCTTACGGAACTGCCAAACCAGCAACTCCTTTCTTTCCAGGATTAGAGGGAAATGTTCGGTTTGGGGAGATTTAAAGGCCATTGGTGTGCGCCACAGCCCAGAGCCTGCCCGGCCATTAGGGTCCTTTATTTCTTTTTGTTATTCAAACAGGGCTTGGGCGATGGCTCCATCCCAGCCATCGGTAAAGCTTCCCTCCAGCCTTTTGATATGCATGCCCCTGTCTGGAGGCAAAGTCCGAAACCTCCCCACCTCCTGGGGACACGCACCTGATAACAGGGCAGCCTGTTTTCCCAGCAAGGAAAACTGAAACCAGCCCGGGCCAGGCTGCGGGAGCAGCCCCGGGAGCAGAGGCAGGGGTCCAGTCCAGAGCACAGCCCGGCCAGGTGAGCCCTGCCTTCCCTGCCCACCCTGCCCTCTCTGCCAGGTGAGTCCAGCTGCCCTGCCCACTCTGCCTTGCTCCGCCTGCTTCAGGGTGGCCGGCAAGCGTGGCCAGCCAGGGATCAGAATTCTCGCTAAGCAGTTAATACTGTGGCATGGTCTTTAACCAGTTTGGCAAATCTTAAAGAAACTGGTATTGCAAAACGAGGGCGGGCTCCAGAGTCAGCGGGTTCATTGTCTCCTCGGTGGGATTTGGCTGCAGGGCACGTCCTGGTCACCAGGCAGTGCCGGGGCTGCCGCTGGCGCCAGGCTCTCGGGAAGCTTTCGGCAACTCTGGAATTCTGCGTTGTTTTCTTCCTCATGGGTTCCCCTCTGAAGCGCACGGCTGTGGAGCACCCCGGGTGTTTGCAGGGCGCTGGGCAATGCAAACACTGCAGGGCTGGTCTCCTCCCGTGAGACAGCGCGTGTGAGGGCAGTGCTCTGTTTCTTATTATTTTCGTAATGCCCCGAGTGCACATGGTGGTGCGTTTCTGCGAGGGGAGGCGAGGACAAAGAGCCGAGCCTTCCTCCCGGGCAGGAGGGGTGAGCTCCCGAGGACGTGGCTCCTGGGGGGACCCTGCGTGGTCGGTGGGCAGCAGGACGGGCTTGGGCGTGTGGCTTCAGCGCCTGGTGCAAACGGCAGCAGTACGAGGAGAAGGGATGGGAATTACCGTCCTGCTGCGTAGGTGCGGGATTTTGGAAAGCGAGACTTAGCGAGCAGTTTGGGTCGTGGTTCGCTGTTCCCTTTGCCATCAGAGGATGCTGATGGAGATGTCCTCGAGTGATCTCGGGTGGTGCAGCTGGAGATGGGCAGGGACCAAACAGTGAGCTGATGTGCCTGTGCTCACCGCGAGGTCAGCAGTCAGGTGGCACAGACCTGCACAGCTGTAGCCTGTGAGCCTCTGCTCTGCCAGGGGGCAGTTCTTTCCAGAGGGATAACTTTTTTTTCCCCTGCTTTATAACTGGACCAAAGACGATGTGGGAGCTCCCTGAGCACGTGGCAAAGCTGAGCTTGGCACATGAGGTGCTCAGTCCTGGTTAAGTCCAAGTCCAGGGGAGACCTGGCTGCTGTGTCACCTTTCCCCTCCACCTGCCTGGCACAAAGCTGGCCTGGTGGCCTGCCTAGTGCTGGCCATGCTGGCCATGCTGGGCAGGGGGGCAGCACCAGGTCTGAGAAACGAAAAGACATTTTGAGGTGCAGGTTTGAACTTCCTGGGCTCAGGCTCCTGACACAGGACTGAATGCAGGGATCCCGGTGGGGTTTTTTGGGTGCAGATGTTTGGCAGGGCTGGGCAGTGGCCTTGCCTGTTCCTTTCCTTGAATCTTACCTGCCTCGTGCTGCCTCATCTCCCTGTCCCCTCTGGGTCACCCTCATGTGGCAGAGCAGCAGCATCAACTTTCACATCTCCTTGTAGGGATTTCCAACAGAGATTCGCATTTTTGGGTGCGATTTGCTGGTTTTGGTGGCAGCTTCACTGGCGGCCGTGGCTGCTGCTACTCTGCAGGAGGAGCTGACCCGGCTGTGCTGGGATGGGATGGGTTGCAGCATCCGGGGCCATGTGGGACCGTCCACCTGGGCTGGGGGTGGGCGGCGAGTCTGGGCAGCTCCCAGGAATTGTTCGCCGGGTCTGGGAGCAGATGTGCTGCAGAGGTGGGATTTCTGCACACAGCTGTAGGGGTGTTATGCAGCTTCAGGCTCCGTCTGGTGCCATTCCTCTCCTCCCTTTGTTGAGGAGGGGAGGCAGGCCGTGCATGGGGGTTTCTACCTGTTGAGGTAGGCGCCGGACACCTATTTTCCTCTGTGTTTGGGTATTAGGAGGTTTTTTAACTCTGTCTTTGGCATCCAAAACATCAAACCCCTACTGGTCTTCGTTTGCAAGAGGTGCTGACAGATGATTTCAAAGCAAAAGTCTCAATTGTTAGGGCAGTTGTTGGAGGCAATGTGGAAAAGGGGCGGTGGGCTGGAGCTGGGGCCTCCCTGAGGCTGGCGGGGATGTTGCTTTGGCTTCCTAAGAGGGCTGTAGGTGGGCAAAGCCTGTGCGCTCCTCAGCTCTTGAGTTACGTGCTCCTGAAACGACTGTGCTGGTGAAGGGGCAAGTTACAGCACAGACCCATAGCCCAGCAATGAGGCAGCGTTGTTCGAGGCGTCCGGGTGCCTCTAGGAGAGCTGGAGCTTCCACTTCCCAAAACAGGATCCAGGCAGGGCACCCAGGGGAAGGCGGAGGCGTCTGAGCACACGCAAGGGGAGTCCCAGCTCTGCAAATGCCATTTTTGCATTAACAAATTTTTTTGCGTTAACAGCCCCCTGCCCTGCCCCTTTGCCCTGGGGCAGGGAAGCTGAGGCCAGGCAGGGGGGACAGGAGGAGTTTTCTCCCTTTTGGGGGGGTTTAACTCACTGCTGGCTCCAGGACTTTGCCCCTCGTGGAGTGCAGGCTGCCTGCTTGTCCTGCTGCTGCCGGCACAGCCCACCCATGGCTGGGCATACACGGGCAGGTTGGTGCCCCGGGGGTGGGCTGTCCCCTGCGGTGGGCTCTTTCCTAGTTTCTGCAGGGTGGCAGAGAAGTGCAGCTTCCAGACAGGGTCCAGCAGAGCGAGCTGGGACTGGGCAGCACCGAGCCCGGGAGTGCTCCACTGCATTCGGATGGTGGGGAACAGCTGGGTGTTCCCCAAGGAGCCCCTGTGAGCTGGAGCTGGTGGATCTTTTGGGGACCGTATTTGTGGGGAGGTTTTGTCCAAGCGCTCTTTAGCTCCTGGAAACCCTCCACATGTGTGTCCAGTCAGACCCCTCTGCTAAGGGCGTGAAGTTGTGGTGGGCTCTAGGAGATCTCGCTGCCTGCTTTGCTCTCCTTGGGGCTTCCTTCGTGGCTGAATTTCCTTTCCACTCTGCGTTTCACAGGCGACCATGAAACAGGACAAGAGCCACGGGCAGGATGAGGCGGACTGCAGGGCAAAGCCTGTCCTCATCAATGGGGACTGCAGCAATCCTGCTACGCCTGACGTAGTGGAGGTGAATGGGAAGCCCAGTACACCAGGTGAGGCTCACCATGCCATGCCTGGGATGTGCAAGGATGGATGGGGCTGGGGTTCTCCAGCCACTGTCCTCAGGCTTTGCCAGGGTGGGGGATGCAGCACTGCAGCTGTGGCCAGGGTCCCTCCGTGACTCCACTGGGTCTCTCCAATCTGGTGGCACATCCAGACCACGATGTGGTTGTGGAAATGGGTGCCACGCTGTGGGGCAGGCTCAGCTCCTTGATTTAATCCCCCAGAACAAGGGAAGTGGGGGAGCCCTCCCAGCCTTGAGGGACTTGAGAGACTGCTTCACTGGTCCTGGGATGCTCCAGACTGGGGTTTCCAATTCCCACCTCTTGCGTAAACAAGGTCCTGTTTTAAATGACCCAATGACAAGTCCTGAATAGTAGGCTGGCTTGTGCCTCTGAGCTTTCAGGAACAAAGAAACATAGATAAGAATGTTGCCACACTTGCTGCTGGTCCCTCCCAGTTTTGGGGACAGGTGGGTGATATGGGGGGGTGCGATGCCGTGATGGGGAGCCCTGGGGGCACCACTTGTCTCTGCTCCTGGCCACTTTGCTCCAACATGGGATTTCGGTCTCTCCGCATGATGACATGCTGTTTGGAGCAGTGGGAGGCTGGGGCATATGGGGGCATGGCTGGTAAGGCTCAGAGAGCCTGAGGCTGCCCTACCTTGTTCCTGCACAGATCCCATGGACCTGGGGCTGCCACCTCTGAAGAGCAACAAGGACATCAATGGAGACCTCTCCAAGGAGGACTTGGCCTGGTCACTTGATCTGACAAGGGTGCAGAAGGTAAGATGTCACCTAGGCTGCTCTTCAGATGCTGTCTATGGGGGCATCTGGTGCTGAAATCCTCATCTCTTTCCCTCTGGGCTGTTCTTGCGCTCAGTGCCAGGGGAACAGTCCAGTGGTGGATGCAATACTCATTTGCCAGTGTAAAAATATTTTAATTTTTGAATTCCTGATTTACATGAGATCAAAGCAGCAGGAGTGGGTGGTGTGGGATGTGGTGATGCCCACTACATATTACAGCAGCCTAATAATTATTATGCTGATATTTTCTTTAAAAGTCTTGTTTGTATTGATGTGCTGAAACATCTCGTGCCTCCCACTATTGGAGTGGGCTGCTTTTGGTTGCCTTGCACCCCAGTTCATCCACTCTAGTTTGTTGACTAGATTGACAAACCTCCAGGATCTGGAAGCATTTTTGCCTTCTTGCTTTATTGTTTTGAGTTGGAAATAAAGCCCAAGGTTGGAGATCTGCCTGAGATGAGGCAACTTCCAAAAGAAAGAGCCATAAGTCCAATGGGTGAAAATTCAGCTTTCCTACTAAGTTTGGTTCAGGGGCTCTTTACTGCAAAATCTCATTTAATTTTGAACCTTGCTTATGCCCGATGCAGGAAACATACCCGGGCTGGACTGTAACTGTGACTGCTGGGGAAGGGCTGCCCTGGGTGCTGCTGCAGGGCCAGCTGTGAGAGGAAGCACCCACGGGTGTGTGAAAGCATCCATGGGTATGTGAGTGGGTCTGTGCCTTGGACAGCTGCTCTGCTAGGGCTTGTGGCTCTCCTAGCATCCAGTGCTCCTGGCTATGGCTCCTGCTTTTCTTGGTCATGCTGGATGCAGGGCTGCAGCAGTGGGTGCTCCTGAGCCCTGCAGAGATGCTGTGGAGTACGTGGTTGTCCAAAGGGGCTCAGCACAAGGTGCCTCCACAAGCCATCTGCCTTCCCTTGCCCTCCCCAGGGCTCTGGTGCTGCTGGTCAGCCCCATGAAACACAGACTGTCCGTATCCCACATGGGGAGGGCGCCCATGCCATGGCCCCTCTCTGTTCTGGTGGCAGGTGCAGCCCCAGGGCAGTGCTGGGTGAGAGAGCAGCCTCGGGCAGAATCCCACCATCCCCCTCATCTTCCATCCAGACAGGGCAGACCCGGCACGAGACAAGGATCAAGGATCGAAGCAGTGTGGAGACCCTCAGGGACCTGCGAACTCCCGTGCGGGTGAGGGTCTGGGGGTCTGCCTGGGGTTGGGGCTTCCCTGGGGCTCCAGAGACCTGCAGTCCTGCTGCACCCTGGCCAAGCAGCTTTGGACACGGTGCAGCCTCTCTGTGCCTGTTTCCCCTGTGCAGGTAGGGGTGGGTTTGCCGGTCCTTGCCCCTCCTGTGAATTGGGTGTGTTGAACACCCTGGAGTGGATTTGGGAAAAGGGGAGAAGAGCAGTGGTGCACCATTTGCTCTGGGTCTGACAAGTAAAAGCAGGGCAGTTCTTCCTGCAGATGCTCCCGTTAAGGGCCCTCCTCTGCTCAAGGCAGCAGCAGTGCCCTCAATCCCTGGCTTCCCTTCTCCGATCCCGAGTGTGAGGCCAGGGGATGGCACGGGGCAGGTCTCTGCTCCCCACTGCCCCTCTCCCTGCTGCTCTCACGCTCCTCTCCCTCTGCCATGCAGAGCTCCAGGCGTCGCTCTGCCGTGTCCACACCGATGACCATCGACCTTACAGAGGAGGACTCCCGGGACTCATCCCAGAGCAGCAGCACACTCTCCGGCAGCAGCTCGCAGGAGGGGCAGAACGGCTCTGCCGAGCTGGGGGCTGAGGAGTCAGAGAGCAGAGACATGGGGATGGCACTGGAATACCAGGTACGGAGAGGCTGAACTCTGCCTCTGCACCCAGCAGCAAGGATGAACCTCCCTGGCTTGTCCCAAGCTTGCAGACAAGGGGAACCTCCGGAAATCTCGCTGCTGCTCTTCCTGTCTCCCCTTCCCTGCCTGCCCTTCCCTGTGTGCCTGGGGTGTGATGGTGTCAGGCTGTCTCCATCTGTCAGGCTCTGGGGGCACCTCACTGCTGACAGAGGCTTTGGGGATCAGCCCTGCCAAGCTGCCACCGGTGCCACACGTGGGCCCCCCGAGACACGCATGCATGGCATGTGCCGTGCCGTGCCCTGCTGGAACAGGCAGTTGCATGTGCAGAAAACATTTCTGTCGGGGATGCTGGAGAGAACCGAAGGTGCTGGGGCTGCAGAGCGAGATTCAGTGCCTGCGGGCCACAGGGCAAGGCCCCAGACTTGCAGGAATTGGGCAATTGCATCTTGCTGCATAATTAGGTGCCTAATTGCAGAACAAAGCTGGAAAGGAGGGCTCTGCAGGCAGAGGTGACTTCGCTCTCTGTGCCCTCCCCATGTACAGCACCTGGCATGGCCCTCGATGAGTCACACCAAAATTTTTGGTTCTTCTTTTTCCTCCCTGTGTTTTCGTTTTGCCCTGTTTGCGGCTCTCCCCGGTGGGAAGCAGGGGTGGGGTGGGGTGGGGTGGGATGGGGTGGGTGCCCTCCCCGTGGGGTGCAGCCAGATGGGCTGAGCTGTGAGCCCTACGAGCAGGCTGCCCTGTGCCAAGGAGGCACTTTGTCTGCTCGGGGCACCCAGGGAGCAGCCTTGGGGCAAGGCTTCCCAGTGTTTTCAGAGCCCTTAGGAGGGCAGGCAGGAGTGGACTCGCAGGGGGCCTGGTGCCAGGAGGGCTGTGCAGGACGGAGCACGCACCATGCTGTGTGCCAGGCACGGGCTCAGCGTGGGGCTGGCACACACAGACCTCCCCGCTGAGCTCGGGCATGGTGCAGGGCTGGCAGCCAGTGCTGCCGGGAGCTGCTGGGCCATGAGCTTGAGGGAGGGGCTGCAGCTTTTGTGCATCACTCTGTGTGTGACACACATGGTGGAGCAGCTCTTCCCCCTGTGCCTCCGGGGCTCTCCTGCACGGCTGCCCAGGGGAAACAGGGAATTTGTGCTTTTGGCAGATACGTGTTGTCATCTTTTGCTTTCAGGATGGGAAGGAATTTGGAATTGGAGAGCTCGTCTGGGGGAAGATCAAAGGTTTCTCCTGGTGGCCTGCGATTGTTGTCTCCCACAAAGCCACGGCCAAGCGCCAGGCTGTGTCGGGCATGCGGTGGGTGCAGTGGTTTGGAGATGGGAAGTTCTCCGAGGTAAGCCTGTTGCTTGTCCCCGCCTGTGCATGGCTGTGCCCCAAACCCCCTCCCCTGCATGTTTCTGCCCCAATCTTAGTATCATAGAATCATAAAATCAACCTGGTTGGAAAAGACCTCCAAGATCATCAAGTCCAACCCTTGATCCAACACCACTGTGATTACTAGATCATGGCACTAAGGCACGAGGCACTTAGGGCTGCCTGTAGGGTGTGTGTGTGCCCCACAGCCTCCCTGGGCAGGCACACCAATATTTAATAGCCAGGCTCTTGTGGCTCTAATGTCTGTAACTAATGATTGACCACTGAGGTGACAGCCTCCAGCAATGGGGACACCTGCGTGGCCCCTTCGCAGGGTTCTGTCCAAGCCCTGTGCTCCAACGCTGCCCCAGTCACCCATGTCTGGTGAGGGATGTCCTCTCAGAGCCCCGTCACCCCTCATAAAATCAGAATATCCTAAGTTGGAAGGGACCCACAAGGTTCACTCAGTGCAACTCCTGGCCTTGTATAGGACAATCCCAAAATCCCACCATGTGCCCCAGAGTGTTGTCCAAATGTTTCTTGAGGTCTGGCAGGCTGATGCCACGACCACTTCCCTGGGGAGACAGTTCCAGTGCCCAACCACCCTCTGAGTGAAGAACCTTTTCCTGATATCCAGGCAGGATATCCACCCCCCTCCCATGCTGCAGGCAGGAGGGAGGGAAGTGCTGTGCCGATGTCACACTGGAGGTGCCAGCAGAGGGTGCAACCCGCCCATCCTTGTCATGCTGCTGCCCTTGGCTTCCTCTCCTGGCTGTGGTGCTGCAGGGTCGGGGCTGGGGTCTGCAGTGCCAGGGCAGGGGGGAAACAGCCGGGCAGGACATTGCTGTCCCATCCCACTGGTGAGCTCTTGTTGCTCTTTCCCAGGTTTCTGCAGACAAGCTGGTGGGACTGATGGCCTTTAGGCAGCATTTCAATTCTTCCACATTCAATAAGCTGGTCTCCTACCGCCGTGCCATATACCATGCCCTGGAGGTAAGCACCAGGGATGGGTGGGTGGGTGGGTGAGATGCCAGCTAAACCGGCTGGGTGTGGGGGCAGTGGCATGGGATATAAGAAAATCCTCCTTTCCCTGATAAGATTATTTCCAAGTTCAGCTGTGGGGCTAAACTCTGCTTATTCTGGGGGCTCAGGGGTAACTGCTGCTGCTCCAGGGTCTTGCTGCTCCAGATCCCCAGGCCAGGCTCAGGCTCCCTGCGAGGCCTCAGATGCAGCAGCATCACAGCAGCAGGGCACTGCCAGGCTGGCTGGATGTGTCCTGGGCTGGATGTCTCCAGGTGCTCTTTGGAGTCAGGGCTGATGCTGAGCACCCTGTGTTGTCCAATCCCCATCCAGGGGATGCATCACACACCAGGATAAAGGGCTGCAGACCCACAGGCACCTCTTCTGCCTTTCTGTCCCTTGCCAGGGAGCAGAGTCTGGGCTAGAGCTGGAGCTGGGCTGTCCCTGCTCCTGGCTCCCTTGAGTCTGGTAGAGGACAGATGGGCTCATTGCAGGGATGGAGGACCAGAGCGCAGCCAAGGGCACGCCCAGAGCGGGAATCCATCAGCTGCCACTGTCCCAGGGCTGCCAAGCTCCCACACATGTGTTGGATGGGGAGGGGGCTTGGGGGTGTTTCCCTGGCAGGCGTGTGGCCGCTCCCCAGACAGACACCACACTGTCACCCTGTCCCATGCTGTCCATCCTCGGCAGGTTGCCCGGAGCCGGTCAGGGAAGACGTTTACAACTGGCCCCAGAGAATCACTGGAGGATCAGCTGAAGCCCATGATTGACTGGGCAATCACTGGCTTCAAACCCCTGGGGCTCAAGGGACTGCGGCCACCCAAAGCCTCAGGTGAGGTAGTGGCATCAGTGGGGTGGGGGCTGGCATGGGACTGGCAGGGTTCTGGTGTGGTAAGTGGCCACCAGTGTCTGGCCTCAGCTGAGCCTGCACACCCTGTGCCGTGGCTGTGCCAGTCTAGTCCCAAGGTGGTCCTGGGGCTCTTCACTGGGTTCCTGACAGTGACCTTGCAAAAAGCCAGAGCAAAGCACTCTCCAAGCTGTTGATCCTGGCAATCTGACTTGTCTGAGCCTTGTGCCATGAGTGGAGAGCCTGGGTGACCAGGAAAGGTTGTGCTTGTGGCTGGGGTGGGTCCTGGCAGGGCTTGACAGGAGACATCTGCTTGTGACCTGGAGTGGTCCTGGGGCTGGAGGCTCATGCCCAGGGAGCTGCCTTTCTCTTACAGAGAGTGGGGTGCTGAGGAATGGGACAGAGGAGGTGCTATCCCTTGAACAGTATCCCCCCACAAAGAGACTGAAGACCTACCCCTGCAGCAATGGCAAGGAGCAGCGCGTGGAAGAGGATCAGACCAGAGGTAACCAAGAGAGAGAGCTGGGGAATGGCATGGCCTGGGACGTTCACCCTGCGAGCACTGGGAGACCATCCTGAGAAAGGGCTCAGCTCTTCCCTGGAGGGGGCCATGAACCTGGTTCCTCATGGCAAAAAGCCTTTATGGTCCCATGGTGCTCAGCTGTGCCTTGCAAGACACCAGCAAAACCAGCTGCAAGATATGGGCCGGTCTCCACTAGTGGCTCAGCTTGGACATGATCTGTGAGCTGCTGTGCTGAGCTCTAATATCTCCATCAGTGAAGGGATGTGGGTTTTGCCCCAAAATTTCTAACACGCCATGACCAACCTTCTCCATGCTATGCTTAGCAAAGCTGGAGCAGTTCTAATGCAAGAAAAAAGGCAGCTGTAAGCAGAGTGCATATAGAGTTACATAAGGAATGATAAATCGGTTTTTTTCTTTTTAATTTTGTAAAGAGCAAATGGTCTCTGGAGTTACGAACAACAGCGGGAAGCTGGAAGGTAATCTCTGGCCCTGTCTCTCTTGGGAAGAGGTGTGGGGTGATGGGGGTCTTGGCTGGCACTGCTGGCTCATGGGTTCCTTTTCAACAGCACTATCTAGGAGGGTGGAAAGAGCTGTGACTGCGGGGTGCTGGGGTCCCCTTGTGCTGAGGGGAACAGGGTGCTGTGTGGATCCATGGGGAGCCATGGCTGCATCTGGATGCAGTTCCAAGGGCAGGGCTCTGTCTGGACATGGTTCCAAGGGGAGGCTCAAGCCTCTTCAGCCTGCAGTGGGGTGGGAATTTGGGAACTCCCTGCTGCCAGAGCTTTCCTGCCCTGGTTGAATGCAGCTCTCTCTGTCCCACAGACAGCTGTTTGTCCTGCGGGAGGAGGAACCCAGCCACCTTCCACCCACTGTTCAAGGGAGGCCTCTGCCAGACGTGCAGGGTAAGTGCTGCAGTGCTAGGGCTGAGCAGGAGCCTGGGGCTGGAGGATGGGGCTGGGGTCCAGTCAGTGCTGCTGGGACAGGGGGTGACTGTGCCAGGTCCTGGCCGTGCTGGCCATGTTCTCCATGGGGCTGTCCCTCGGCATGTTCTTGCCACCTGAAACACCAAGGATGTGCATCTGAGCTCTGGGTGTGTACCAGGGATGGAGCAAAGCTTCATTCTGCCTTCACCCTCCCGAGCACAGCTCCTGATTCTCTGTCCTCCTCTCCTCCTGGCTGTCACTTCACTAGGATAGATTCCTGGAGTTCTTCTACATGTACGATGAAGATGGTTACCAGTCTTACTGCGCCGTCTGCTGCGCGGGCAAGGAGCTGCTGCTCTGCAGCAATTCCAGCTGCTGCAGGTGGGCCCCATGTCTCTGCTGCTGGGGCTGTGGCCCTGATATCGTTCTCAGGGAGCTGTGGGGAGCAGGGTCCTACATGGCCCTGTGCTGCTCCCCAGCTGGCTGCCATGCCTGGGGTTGCTGTTGCCAAAGTGCAGGACCCAGCACGTGGTCTTGTTGAACTTGTTGAATCCCATTGAAATCAGCCCATCTCTCCAGCCAGTCCAGGTGACTCTGCAGAGCCCTGCTGCCCTCCAGCAGATCGACACTCCCTCCCAATTTGGTGTTGTCTGCAAATTTGCTAATAATAGATTCAATCCCCTCATGTAAATCACAGCCTGCCTCTCCCTATCAAGCCAGGCAGCACCTGAATGGGGAGGCTGGCAGGGGATTTACCCGTGCCTTGGTTCACTGCCTTGTGTTAGCATCCTTAAAAAACAAGGTACTGCCTGGAAAAATATCCTGTAAAACAGGGCAGGGGCTCTGGTGCATGGCAGGGGGGATTTTGGGAGAGGCTGGAGTGACCTAGAAAGGTTTCTGGGGTGACAAGCATGAGCCATTGTGATTTGGGCAGGTGCTTCTGTGTGGAGTGTCTGGACGTGCTGGTGGGACGAGGGACATCGGCCAAGGCAAAAGAGCAGGAGCCCTGGAACTGCTACATGTGCCAGCCCCAGCAGAACTCTGGGATGCTGCAGCGCCGGCAGGACTGGAACACCCGCCTGCTGGACTTCTTCACCAGTGACAAGGGACAGGAATATGTAAGGGCTGTGGGCAGGGAGCCTGGCACACGGGTGTGGGGAATAGGGTCCTGCAGGGTAGGGCAAGCAACTTGGAATTCCTCTTCCCTCTGCCTCTGTCTTGTTTATCCACCATCCCCAAGGGTGCCAGGCTCTTGGCCCTGCAGATGCTCTGCTGAAGGCAGAGGTGATGTTTGCAGAGCCAGAGTTTGGCCTTGTAGGGCAATGCAGCACTGCCAGGGCTGGGGCTTTATGGCTGTCTCCTTTGCAGGCTGCACCCAAAATCTACCCTACAGTCCCACCAGCAAAGAGGAGACCAATTCGAGTGCTCTCGTTGTTCGATGGCATTGCAACAGGTGAGTTTGTAGGGAAGCACTGCCTGGTGTCTCTCAGCCCTGGGCATCGGGGTTGAACTGTCCCATGGCCTCAAATCTGTGACTGAAAGCTTGGTGGGGAGAAGGGGGTGAAGGCAGAGGGATCTCCATCAATGGAGAATGAGGGCAGGGTGGTCTCCCTTTCCAATTGGGAAAGATTGTAGAGAAGGGGAGGGAAAAAAGGGTGGAGTGAGGCATGTGAGTTTTGCTCACAGAGGTTCAGGTGGCTGGTCCCCTGGAAAGCCAGAGCTGTAACCTGGCCTCTGGTGAAGTGCCTGAGGGTAACTGGTTTGGCTTAGTGCTCTCAGCTCTGGCATTCTGTTTTCTGGGAGCAGAGGGATGGGTCAAAAAAAAAGTTTGCTTGTCCTGAAGTCCTGTGTGACTGCACCCACCTAGGACATCCTGGAGCGGCCACATCGAGCTCTGCTGAGGAAGGAGACCGGGAGGCCAAAGAGAGCAGTGCGACCTCAGACCTCTGTCCGTTGGCAGGGTACATGGTGCTGAAGGACTTGGGCATCCAAGTGGAGAAGTACATTGCCTCGGAGATTGGCGATGACCCCATTGCGGCGGGCAGGGTGCGCCCCGAGGGCAACATCACCTACGTGCACGATGTCAGGAACATAACCAAGAGAAATGTGAGCTCCCCTTCTGTGGGAAGCCAGGGATGTGGCACCATGGGCATGTGGGTTTCACCCCACCAGCCCTGGACTTGTCCCTTTCCCCACCGGGGAGAAGGGATCTGCTTCCATGGCTTTTCCTAATGGTCTGGTCTGTCTGTTCGCTCACTATAGATTGAGGAGTGGGGTCCTTTTGACCTGGTGATCGGTGGAACCCCCTGTGATGACCTCTCCCTTGTCAATCCAACCAGGAAGGCGCTGTTTGGTAAGGCTGGGCGTTTCTGGGTCATGGAGCCATCTCACAGCCCAGGGAAGTGTCTCAGCACCAGGCTGTGTTGGTGGTGGCTCGCTGTGGCACCTGTAGAGCACGGGTTGTCTCCATGCCCGTTGTGGTGGAGAGGGCAGCCGGGCCCTCCCAGCCCCACACTCCTGATGCCTCAGCTGCTCCCAACCTGCTGCTCTCCTTCTCCCTGCAGAAGGAAGCGGGAGGCTGTTCTTCGAGTTCTACCACCTGCTCAACTACGCCCGTCCCAAGGAGGGCGAGGAGAGGCCCTTCTTCTGGATGTTCGAGAACGTGGTGGCCATGAGGGTCAATGACAAGAGGGACATTTCCCGGTTTCTGGAGGTAGGGATTGCTGCTCGCTGCGGGAAAGGGCGTGGGAGCAGGTGACACTTGCTGGGCTGTGCAGGGTGTGCCAGCTGGGAGGGTCTGGCTATGGTTTCCTGTGGCTCTGATGCTGGAAAACCCCCTGCCTTGTTCCACATACCAAGGAATCAAGTTTAGTCTTGGCTCTGGATCCTCCCCTCTGGCCTTCGGCAGGTCAAACCCAAGCACTAGTCCTCTGGGGGAGGGGTTTTGCTAGTCTTGTAGAAAGCATCTGTTCAGAGCAATGCCTGTTATTTCTGGGGAGAGGGAGGCCAGGAACTGGGAAGGGTTTTTAACTCTGTGGTAGCCAGGACGGGCTGTGAGTCAGCTGGGACCGCAGTGTAAAAGCCCCATTGGAGTCTGACAGTTCTGATCCCGGCCCAGGGGAACCAGCACTGAGCACTCTGGGATGATCATTAGCTGCTGGCCATGGCCATGGCCATGACCTGGGAGCACACTGTGGTGTGGAACAGTTTGTGGGGGCTACATCTTTTGCTGGAGACTTTTCAGTCCCTGCAATGCAGTGGGAAGGGCTTTCCATGCAGGAGAGGACTGAGCCCACAACTCCTTTAACTTTTATTTCTCCCCTCTCTGGCCTCCAGTGTAATCCAGTTATGATTAATGCAATCAAGATATCTGCTGCCCACCGAGCTCGTTACTTCTGGGGCAACCTCCCGGGGATGGACAGGTAATCAATCAGTCCTTTGCTGTCCTCTTGAATCTCTCCCTGTAATTTTTGTTGGTTTTTTGCCTCCCTGGCTCTAAGCCCAGCTCCAGGGAGCGAGGAGCTGCAGCTCCCACACAGGGCAGCTTCCCTGCAGTGATGTGCACGTGATAATTGATGCACTTACTAATGAGCAGTGATGAGACTGGGGGAAAAGTGCAGCAGCATCCTCTGCCCTGGACCTGAGACTTGTGGAGGGAAAAATGATGGGGCGTGCACAGGGTGCTGTATGGTGTGTCTGGCCGGGGGTGCCCAGGCTGGTGTGGGGGTGCTGTATGGCAGCCCCGTGCCCCGTGCCGTGATGGGGAGCTGGTGGAGGTGAAACAAGCAGCCACTGGTGCTCAGCTGGCGTGGGGAAGCTCACACTGCAGCAGGCAGCTGCAGAGGCAAAGCATGAGAGCACTGGGCTCCTCCAAAACCTATTCACACCCTGAACTCATGGCAAAAAGCAACGGAAAGACTTGGGGTAGATAAAGTCCAGTTAGAGCAATCCTGCACACCAAATACTCCTAGTGACAGAACCTGAAGATTTTTGCACACAGTGGATGTTTCTGTCAGTAAACACAGGCTGGGGTTAAATATTTCTGTTTGTTTATATTTCAATAGCCAGTATTTGTTGGAGTTAACACTGAGCTAAAGGCATTTGAAAGTAAAATAACAATTTTCAGCCTTTGTCATGTGAAATGGCTCTTGGACTTTCATCTGATTGTACGGGCAGTGCCCAGCCCATGACTCAGTGCCACCCAGAGCTACTCAAACCTTTCTCCATGGAGTAGCCCCAGGCGATGCTTGCAGAGGTGCTGCTGAGCAGAGGCAGGCGAGGTGCCATGGCCACAGGGTGCGTCCAAAAGCCTTGCCAGGAAAAGCTACAGAGGGCACTGGGGGAGGTGGGCTGGCACTGCCTGGCCCCATTCAGGA
Organism: Grallaria varia; assembly: GCA_013396735.1. Taxonomy (NCBI): domain Eukaryota; kingdom Metazoa; phylum Chordata; class Aves; order Passeriformes; family Formicariidae; genus Grallaria; species Grallaria varia. Next base: position 116,896 of record VWZG01004955.1, on the reverse strand, counting down.
TGGTGACACTGCTCAGGCTGTGTGGGGCTCTGACCATGCTGGGGAGCAGGGTGCCCTTCCCGTAGGAGGTCCCTGATGCTCCGTGTCTCTGGGTGGCTCAGGAACAGTGCAGGCCAGGGAAAGGGGCTCCTGCTTCTGCTCTGCCTCACCCACCATCTCCTGCCTTTGGCCCGCAGGATCTTTGGCTTCCCCCTCCACTACACGGACGTCTCCAACATCAACCGCGGGGCTCACCAGAAGCTGCTGGAGAAATCGTGGAGCGTCCCCGTCATCCGGCACCTCTTTTCCCCTCTCAAGGATTACTTTGCCTGCGAATAGGCAGCCGAGCATCCCTCGCCTCTCTGGTAACGGTGCACAGCGTGGCGGGAGAGGGACGGGCACGGCTGCCGGACTGCCACGGCCCCGTCCCTCCCCGGCCACGCGCTGCGGGACGGCAGCCTGGCCCCGCAGGGAGAGCCGTCTGTAACCAAAGAACCTGGCAAGGTAACTTCTTTAAAGGGACTAGTGGCAGTGATAATGTAGGAAATGATGGACAAGGAGCTTTAATTACCCAGCACAGGAAGCTCTATGCATCACTGATGAGACGGGCAGTCTCCTCCGCAGCATTAACTATTCTGGTTTAGCCTGGAGCTGGGAAGTCACCACTTGCTGAGCAGTCAGTGTGGGGGCAGCTGCCAGGGAGCTGCAGGCAAACCTGAACTACAGTGAATTACTGCTTTTCCTAAACAAACAAAACCTCTTGAAGCAACTGCCAAAACCCCCCGAAACCGTAGCAGCAGGTGTAAGGGACCCTGCTCAGGTTACACACTGAACACAGGATCATACAGAAACCAAATCTTTTTTATTTTTTTTTTTTTTTTATAAACTTTAATTTTGTTGTTTTAATGTCTATTGCTGCTTTAAGGCATTACATAAGAATGTGGAGATTCTTAGACCTGAATGTAGCTGAAACTGAACTGTGAGGTGATAGATTACTTTTCTAGCTAGAACTAAAGAAATACTGTTTTATATGTTTGGCTGTAGTTTACAAATATTCACTACTTCCTTTTTAAAGCATCTAAAACCTTTCCTTACATTTTAAAATCCTGCTGAATGGTTTGAAAGCTTACACAGTAGTTGGAGCAGGGAGGATTTGGGCTCCAGTGTCTGTAAAGGAAAATGTTCTTGGAGCATCCATTTCCCAAATGAACGTGGTGTGTCAGCAGGAAGGACAGTGCAGTGGTTGATGGCATCCTCAAACCACAGCCCCCCACAAACGTCACATATTATATCATAAACCCGAGCAGTGGTGGCAGGGCATTCGCTGTGGGGCAGAGGGGGTTCCTTACAGGGAAAATCCCACCTGACTCCCTGTTGGGGGTTCAAGGTCCAGGAGTACAACACTGCTCTTGCCCATGCCCATCCCGTGCTGTGGGCAGGGGGAGTGAACCCTGCAGGGCAGCAAAGTGGGAAAGCTGTGCGTGTCCCCACTGTGGGCACTGCCACTGCTGGGGGGTCTTGGGGGCCCTGCAGGCAGGGGGGCTGTACCTCTCCTGTGCATCCATCTCCCTGTGCATCTCTGCACATGTGAGATGCTGCTGGTGCTTTTGTGCCCAGCCCAGCCTGGCAGTGCCCTGGGAGCTCCTGTGGATGTTCCCCCAAACCGGGAGCTCCTGCAGCCACCACTGTGCTCACTTTTCATTGCCTTCCTCTGCTCCCCACCTTTGCCAGACTGATTATCCCACTGTCCATGAAGTCCTGGGTGTGCTGTGCCCATGGCCAGCATCCAGAGAGGTGCAGGTGGCTGTCCCTTTCCACCAGGTTTTCCCCAGCGCTGGCACTGCTGTCTGGGCAGGCATCAATAAGGACTCTGATTTCCAACGCACATTTCAATGCACTGAAACAACTCTGTGACGTTCGCCCCTCTTTTGTCCCTCTGTCCTCCCCTACCTCTGCTGTTCGCCCCTCACCTGGCTCTGACAGAGCCTTTCAGTGCCTTCTCAAAATCAACTGGGTCCAAACCATGGGCCAACACCCTCCCCGATCAATGCCAGGCTGTCTCATGAGGTGTTGTACAGCATCAGTGGGAAGTGAGAGCTTCTCTCCCAACTCCTTCTACCTCTCTGACACGCTGGGACACCCTGGCACGCCCGTTCCGGGTGGTGGAGGATGGCAGCCTCCCATTTCCCACCCCAGCTCTAAGGACCATCCTCTCGGTCTCAAACCCAAGGCTGTGCTTGGGAATGGGCAGGAGAGGAAGTCTGGGTAGTTCAAAGGCTTTTTCAGCCTGTTTTAACCCGGAGGTTATTCTTTAAAGTCTTCCTTGAGGGATTGATTCTTCACGTGTTCAAGCCCCACGCCTTAGTTAAGAAAACCAAGCGAGCTGCTCCATGTCACTTCATGGGCACAGGTAGCACTGTCTTGTCACCAGCCCCTGGACTGGGAAATGACAGGGTGGGTTCTGTGTGTGCTGAAGGTGTTCTGGAAGCCTTGGCATCGCCACCACCGCAGCTGCACCGGCTGGTTTGGGACCCTTTGCCAACCTCTGATCCTTGTGTCCAGCTGGACCCCAGCCACAACACTAATTCCTCATCCCGGCTCCTTGCAGTCCCAGTTTGGAGCCTGGGGGAGTGAACAACCATCCAGCGTGGGATGATGGGCATCCTCTGCCCTGGAGCCCTCCGGTGGGATTGGTTTTTCCAAGCTGGGCAAACACGTGTCCTCCACTCCACAACATCCCTGATCTTATACTCCATCTCTCACATCTTTCCCTATCTGATCAAAAGGAAAACAAATAGATGAGGGGGGAAAAAAAAAGACTTGGGGAAAGTAAACAAAGATAAAAGAGGAATGAGAATTGTCTTGGCATTAAGCTCACTTGATGAGAATTGTAGTAGACAAGTCTTCCTTGAAATGTTTTTCCCTGTAAGAGCTGCCTTTTGTTATGTGTTTGTAAAATGTTGTTAAGGGAGGGGGATTTCACAAATGCCTTTTTAATACTTTTTAAAGGTTTTTAACTCTCCCTGGTGCTATTTTTTTAGGTTAAGGATTTTTCATGTCAAACAAGTTGCGGGTTTTTGTACAATCTTTTAAAAATGAGTGAAATGTATCACTCTGAACACATTTTACATGCTTTTTTTTGTATCTGGAGTGTGGAAACTCTCAACTCTGCCTCGTCCACATGATTCCACTGTTTTCCACGTGGGAAAGAAAGGGGATCCATGTTGACAGTTTACCATTTATCATGTCTGATTAAAAATGTGTATTTCTGTATGGACTGGACAGTCTTTATTTGGGAGCTGGTGTGCTCCTTCTCCCCTGCAGCTGAGGTGACACCAGATGACACCAAGGCAGCTGGTCCCAGCTGTGCTGGGGGACTTTGGGCCAGGCTGGGCTGTGATGGAGGTCTGGTCTGGTCTGGTCTGTACTGGGGGCTTGGGGTCAGGCTGTGGGGAGGGAGTCTGACCCTGGCTGGGTTTGGGGTAAGGATGGACCGTGCCAGGGGTCTGGTCCTGGCTGTACCTGGGGGTTGGTGCCCGGTGGTCAGTACCAGAGGGTCGGTACCAGGGATGGGTACTGGGGGTTGGTACCAGGGGTCAGTACCAGGGGATCGGTACCTGGGGGTTGGTACTGTAGGTCGGTACCAGGGGATTAGCACCTGGAGTTACCCAGGGTCGGTACTGGGGGATTAGTACTGGGGGATTAGTACTGGGGGTCAGTACTGGGGGTCAGTATGCAAGGGTTGGAGACAAGGATGATCGTTACCCTTGGGTCGGTACCAGGGGTCGTGACCCGGGGTCGGTACCCGGGGTC